>APFE030224328.1:112681-123279 GCA_000404065.3 Pinus taeda | reverse complement strand
TAATCCTTCTTTGGAGGTAACATGTTCCAAATAGTGAATTCTAGGTTTGTGAAAATCACACTTGCTTCTTTTCGAATAAATTTGATGCTCCCTTAATATTTGTAACACCAACTTGAGATGATGTCAGTGTTCTTCTTCACTTTTAGAGTATACTAGAATGTCATCAATGAAAACTAATTAAAATCAGCCAAGATACTTGTGAAGCACACTATTCATTAGACACATGAAGATTGCAAGTTCATTTGTGAGACCGAAACACAGCACCACAAACTCATAATGACCATAACAAGTTCTAAAAGTTGTTTTATGAACATCTTTGTCTTTTATGCATAACTCATGGTAACTAATTCACAAATATTTTTTTGAAAAAATAGTTAGCCCCCTCACCTCGTCAAACAGATCATCAATCTGAGGTAGGGGATATCTGTTTTTAATCGTTAATTTGTTCATTTGATGATAATCAATGCACATTTTAAATGTTCCATCTTTCTTTTTAACAAGCAGTACATATGCCCTTCCATGGTGAAACATTGGGCTTGACATAACCCTTATGAAATTGTTCTTGTAACTGCCTCTTCAATTCTAACAGTTCTAGTGTACTCATTTGATAGAGAGATCTAGACATGGGGACAACACCTAGTACTAAATGAATGGTAAAATATATGTCTCTATGTGGGGTTAACCTTGGAATTTCTTCTAGAAATACATCGGGAAATTCTTTAATGACCGGTAGGGTATCTAGACTCCCTATTTTAGTTAGTTGATCATTGGTTTCCACCTACACTAGGTACAGTTATCATCCTTTTTTAGCACTTATTTTCAGTTGCAAGGCTGAAACCTGCCGAACTGACACTGTTTTTTTATTTCCCCTAATTATCCTAGTGTGCCCATTATGACTAACACATGTAACTATTTTTTCTAGAAATTTATAACAACTTCTTTCCTTTCTCACCAATCCATGCCTATTAACAGGTCATAAGATCCTAAAGGAAGGATATTTAAATCTACCACTATGGGATATCCATTTAAACTCAATGGACATTATTTTACTTGACTAGTTACCTTCCTTTTGGTCTTGGTTACTAACTCGACCAACCATGCTTTTCTGAATTTTTTTGTTTCCAATTTAAACTTTTCCACAATTTTGGGGTTGATGCAGCTTAAGCTAGTCCATGGATCAATTAAAACAGACACATGTTGGTTTAGTATGGTACCTTCAATTTCAATCATAGTAGACTGGTGCTTTGCTTTTCCGTCCTCCAAAGTTGCGTTGATTCTAGGAATATTCTGAGCAATATCATTCACGGTTGCCTCATGGAAAAACTGAATACAGGATAGACTTGGGATTATGTGGGAATTAACTCAACAAATGTGGCTCTCTGTAGCCCCAACATTTCAATGGTTCCCTTTCTTTTACACTGTTTTTTCTTACTATTTAGCTCTGTGGTTTTTGAACCTGTATATGACTTTGTAGGTGAGGGTGCATTTCCTTTGTTAAATTTCTTCTTTTGATGATCCTTACCAAAATTATTGACGTAGTAATGTTTTTTTATTTTCATTCCCCCTCCCATCTTGGAACCTTCTTTACTTTTTCATGATTTATACTCACTTTTAATCCTGAATTACTGATAACATAGTCTATCCTTCCTCACCACTTCATCCATAGTTTTCGGGTTATCAAACTCAATTCTCTCCTTGTATGAATTTGGTAAACAATTTAAGAACCATTGTATTTTGGCCTTGTCCTCCTTAAGGTATAGCACATACCTCAATAGGTTCATAAACTTAGCCATGAATTCACCGATAGACAATTGTTCCAACCTTAATTCATGAAATTCTTTGGCTCAATTGTCGTGATAGTTCTCACTAAGATAGCGTGACTTAAACTGTTTCTGGAACTCTTCCTAAGAAACTTTCTTTTCTTCTAACATCTGCACACTTTTCACCTCCTCCCATCATAGAGTATCCTTTCCCTGTAGCTGGTAAATAGCCAAGCATGCCTTTAAATTAACCTCATACGCATATACCTAGAAATACATAAACATGTTTAGCAACCACACTTCTGCATCCTCCTCTCTTTCCACATCAAAATTAGGGGGTTTGATCTTCCTAAACTCCCCTTGTATCTCCATTTTCTTCTTTCCCCTATGTGCTTTTAGGGGGCTACGATTCAACTCCTCTCCACTTTCAGATTTTTTGGATTATCTCCCATTATTTTTCCTCTTTGGCCCCTTTGTCTCTACACTTTTGTGACTAAATTTCTCAGTCTAGTTTTTAAACAACTTTTCTTGATCCTCCCTTACTTTCAAAAGCCACTCATTGTTGTTATGAAGATGCACTATTTCCTGTTGGAGATTCCTTTCCATATCCACAAGATGGGAAGGTAATGCAATTCTACCTTCCCCCAACTCCACATACAAATCTTCCCCACTAGTAACAGCTGGAGGAGAGTTTTCCATTATGGCATAGTACTCTACTTCAACTCAACTTCCTACAGAACAAATCAACTCATATAAAAAAAATTCATTTATTACTAACCCTGCACATTCAGTAACTAGTGGTGGTGCCTTTTCTCAAGGCCAACACAATAACCTAGGCTTTGATACCATTCGTCACATATCAACCTGTAACAACTTTTCAGTCATGCTAATATCAAATAAATAAACAAAATCTTAGCTATATATTAAATGTTTGAAATACGTTGCCTATATAACTCCATGTGTATCTTCTTGCTACTTGGTTTACCTCTATACCATCTTAACCTGATGTAATTATTTGTCACCTTTATTTATGCCTATTACTTTTATGTAATACCTTGGTATGTTTGATTTAGAGTTCAATATTAATGTGGGCAGTTTATGGGTCACTATTTCCCCTTGTTTAGATACAACTACTAAATGTTTGCTATGGTGTCTATGAGCTTTAAAATGGTGTTATATAATTTTTTTATGAGGATTTCGTTATATCCCACTGCCTATGCACCCACTTTCTCTATGTTATACAATATGCTCTTCCCACTTACCTATGATTATAACTCCTATGCTACCTACATTAATGTCATTGTTTATGTTGTACATGGCTATGCCTTGGAGGTAAGGCCTAACGTATACGTTTAATTTTTATCATGGTTATAGTTGTTTGCATGCACTCTCCACCTCCTATCCCCTTATCCCATACATCATAGACCACTTGAACACCTACACCATGCATCATGGACCATGTGTACTGGTACCACGGCCCCGTGTCTTCCCTTCTGCCAAGACGATGAGACATCTATGGTGTATATTTGTTTATTTAACCCTAAACCTTCATGGTGTCTAGCGTTCATGCATTTGGTTTACTTTTTTGCTATTGAGGGGAAAGGGATTTTCATCCTTCCCCTTTTCCAACATTCTCTATTGTGAACACATTGCAATGCTTTACCTACTCACGGAGTTGTATCCCTTGAGAGGTTCCATGGCTCCCCCTAACCTATTATTTAAATTCCTTCCTTCAAAACCAAAATGACGACCACCTTTGGAGCAACGAGATTCTGTCTAACGCTCTTCCTCAACGAGGTAATGAAACTTACAGATTCTTGGTATGTTGGTTCTTTTTTTCTACCCTCAATTTTATTTTGATTGGTTTTCATTTTCTGTTATTACTTGTGTGTAGGCTTGATATTCAAATCACCCCAAGGTTGGCATGAGTTCATAACACCTTGCCATAGAGGCACCCTTGAAACCTATTATTCATAGTAAGGAGTTTCCCTTTAGGAATTAATGTTTAAATTATAGCTCGTCTCTAGAATTCCTAATCCCTAGCCTCGAATTCCACAGAGTCTCAGTTTGACGCCCATTGCATAGGTAAGGATAACTCTTCTCATTTTTTTTCTTTTATCAATTAAGTTATCTACAATTAAGATATTTTTGTCACTGATGCCAACATTCTTGTGGTGGATTTGACACAGGTACTCCACTTTTTTTTCCTTTCCAAATCAAGTGTATTGTTTCCTTTAGATAGGTGAACCCTAACATGGCACTCATCTCCTTCTAGGTTGGTTACTTAACATTCACCTTCATTTGTGGTTGCCTTACTAAAAAATGGAAAAGGGACTTTAGAATGTTAAAGTTGTAATTGGATTCCTTATTTTTCTTAAGTGAGGGTTCCAGGTGCACCCCTATTTTTTTTTGTTTTTGATTTTTATGTCCATAGGATTCCTCTTTAGAACATACCATGCACCCTTACTCGGGGGTTTCAGTTTCCTATTATTCTTAGAAAGTGGTAACGCCAAAAAAATGCCTTGTATGCAAGGTTGTAATTGAATTTACCTATTAAATGATATAATGTTTGTGGATGTTTATGTAAAATATCCTTTATGAATTTCACACATGGTTATTGTTCTTCATTTTATCAAAGCACATCTGGCCAATGTCTGTGTCATTTTTATAAGAAATCTCTTATGTTTACAATAATCATTTAATTAAGGAATATTATCGGATGTTTGCTCGCTTAATTCTTTTCCTATACTATTTTCTTCAACGACTATACAACTTTGATTGGAAGCCTATCATGTACATAATTATGATCTAGTTGTAACATAATTGTGTGAGTAATTTTTTTGACTAATAGTTTATAATTTTCTTGATGGATAGCTTATCACAATTGTCTTGTTGTACATGAATTTGCATAAGTAATTTGCTTGTTGCTTAGTTTATGAAAAATATATTTTTGTATAAGAATTTATATGAGTAATTTGTGAGATAGCTAGTTTATAATTTGCTATCAAGAAGTTGTGTTATTAACTAGCTTGTGAATAATTCGACTAGTGAAAAGTCATCATTCCAAAGGTGAGTAACTCAATTTCTAGATAGTAATCATTCCATAAAAATAAAGAGCTGTCATAATTTTGTCATAGTCTTGCTCCAAACATTTTAGTCAGATACTCTTATTGTTTTGAGCAGTGCCAATAACACTGCTCAATCTATCTTACCTGAACATTTCACTAGTTTAGAGCATTCTTAGTGAATTTTTTAGGAAAAGTTCCACTGATCAACGTAAAATTATGATAATTTTGATTAGAATCGCATCTACCTCTACTTAACCAGCCTCGAATTCCCCTCCTCCTTTGGGATGAGCTGGAATTTAATCTTCGCCTAATTCAACTCCCTGACTAAGTTAAGTTAAGGTTGTGACCCTCACTTAGAATTGAATCAAGTCCCTTTTTCATAGAGACTATATGCATACAGATTCTTGTTGCATGTCATAGCATCTCATTCTTAACCAATTATTCCTCCACCATAGTCTTCTAAAAGTCTTTCTCCAACATCGTCTATCTCAAGTCATAGTTCGACAATAGTTTTATGTTCATTATTTTTTTTTCTATTTCTCTTTTTGAACAGTAACTTTTTGTGTTTATACTTTTCGACCATCTCAAGTATATTTTCTTATGTACCCCATAATTGATTTTTAATGGTCAATTTAAATTCCAACTAGCCTACTATTGCAGAATGAGATGATCACGTAAGAAAAAGGTTACACAGGGATAACTCAACGCTTTCTTGCTTGGTGCACTGAAACTCCTTTTCGTATAATTCCGATGCCTACCGATATCGAGAAAACTACTCTCAAAACCTTAGAAGTATAGGGTATTTTCTTTTCAAATGGATAGATAAAGGGTATACAACTTACATATTTCTCTTCATATCAAATACAATTGATTTAGATCTAGGAGGTGCAGAAAAATAATATAGCGAGATAACAGAATCATAATATAATAAGATAGAAGAATAACAATATAATCATATAGTAGATTAACAATATAATCAGATAACAGAATAAAAATATAATTAGATAGAAGAATATTAAAATTTCTATCTAGCAACTGATGTGGAAATTGTGTCCTTACCACAGTTATCGACCTAACCATGGATTAGATAGAAGAATATTAAAATTTCTATCTAGCAACTGATGTGGAAATTGTGTCTTTACCACAATTATCAACCTAACCATGGACCAACCTCTGATCCCCCTCAAGCTAAGATGACTTTTGCATACTGAGTAACCTTTACTGATTTATCATAATGTCTTTTTAACATTATTCTTCCCACAAATTTTTCCTTGACAACATTGTTGGGGATTTTTCTGGTAAAATCCCAAAAACAAAATTTAACTAAATACAGAGCAATGCTCTATTTTTCTCCTCAGGATCTTTTGCATAGGGAAGCCCCAAAAAAAATTTATGAACAAAGCAGAGTTTCTCAACCAACATAAACTTGTATTAATTTATAAACTGCCTGATACAATTGTCTTCCTCTCTCTCAGAGGGATTCACCAAAAACAAAATTACTCTGCCTCTGTTACAAATGATTTTTACACTGCTGTGTATAATCTTCATTTACATTTACTGCTGTCAAAGAGCTTTTACATTTACTGCTGTAGAGTAAAAATTCTTACATGTGCTGTAAAAATTTCTTACATAACTTTTAATCTCAAAAATAAAATCCACACAGTCATTCTTCATTAGCTCTTGCTCCCCTTCATTTGAGCAATAAAAAATTACATATATGCCTTGCATCACACAATAGTCAACACATAACAAAAGGAAGTTTCATATACATATGCGTTTCTTTTTTGTTACAAATCTTCAACCTTGCACTACTGTGCAAACCTTCGGTTCTTCAACCCTCGCTGCTGCGAACACTTTCTCTTCTCATCCCATGTGCAATAATAACTGAAGTCAACTCATACAACCAAAACTATATGGCGTACATACTATATGGGTTAACCAAAAAAAATTACATGCCTTATGAAAACATTAAAAACTTTACCTAAGACTATGACAAGTATTAAATGCATTAAATGAAACGTGCGGTAAAAACCAAAAATAACATTCTGGCAGATTGAACGAGATCCTTGTCCATTGACCTAATCGGACGCAATTCACACACCTAACTCACACAAACCAATCGAAGTTTATTGTCCGGGGAATGGGTGGTTTTGTGTTCGTACACAGGATGTGTGTCAGTTAGTCGGCGTGTTCAGAGGCCCTCTGACAAATACAACCTTTTGCGAAAAGCGGTGCGAAATGAACTTGTGGTTTTGCTGGAGTTAATGCTGGTAGTTGGAAATTAATATTTCAACACTCCCCTTTAATTTCAACTGCTGGGCATTCAGTCATACCCAAACATTTTCTCAAAAATTCAAATCTTTTCTGGTCCAGTGGCTTTGTCAGAATGTCTGCTACCTGTTCCTGAGTCCTGCAATGTTATAAGGAAATTTCTCCATTGCTCACCAATTCCCTGATGTAGTGAAATCTTGTGTCAATGTGTTTCGTTCTCTTATGAAACACTAAATTCTTTGATAATGCAATAGTTGAGCTATTGTCACAAAAAGCCATTGTTGCTTTTGCCTGCTCTTGGCCTAAGCTCCTCAACATCCTTCTCATCCAAACTGCTTGACATGCTGCTACTGTAGCTGCCACATATTCTGCCTCTGTTGTAGACAATGCTACAATGGAATGCTTCTTAGAAGCCCATGAAATGGCTCTTCAGAATTCTTTTTGCTGCCTGCCAATGTGCTTCCTTTGGCCTCTCCATGAATCTGGAAATTAAACTAACAACAAACATTATGTCAGGTCTAGTTGCAGTTAAATACATAAGGCTACCAACTATGCTCTTGTACAAACTAGGATCAAAATCCTTGCTGCTGTCCTCTTTGCTGAGTTTTAATCCCATCACTATGGGAGTGATTGCTACCTTGCACTCTTGCATATTAAATCTGCCCAATACTTCATTTACATATTTTGCTTGTGAGATGAAAATTCCATTTTCATTTTGATCTACTTCTATTCCTAAGAAGTATCTCAGCAAACCCATGTCAGTCATTTCAAATCCTCTTTCATGACTGATCTGAAATTTTCAATGAGGTAATCATCATTACCTGTAAAGATAACATCATCAACATATAACACAACAATCAGCAATTTACCATCCTTTTCTTCGATGTAGAGGGTGGGTTCTCCCTCACATTTTTCAAATCCTTTTTCTAGTAGATATGAATCTATTCTACTGTACCATGCTCTTGGCGCTTACTTCAGCCCATAAAGAGCTTTCTTCAATCTGCATACTTTGTGTTCTTGGCCTTTCTTCTCATAGCCTAGAGGTTGTTCAATATAGACTTGCTCTTTTAACACTCCATTTAGGAATGCTGACTTCACATCCATTTGGTAAACTTTCCACCTGTTTTGTGCTGCTATGGACAGCACTACTCTCACGGTTTCCATTCTTGCAACCGGTGCGAAAGTTTCCTCATAATCTCTCTCATATTGCTCCTTGTATCCCTTGACAACCAGCCTTGCCTTGTGCCTTTCTATCTTGCCTTCAGCATTGCATTTGGTCTTATAGACCCATTTAACTCTAATGACTTCCTTACCTTTTGGTAGCTCAACCAAATCCCATGTCTTGTTTCTCTCTATGGCATTAATCTCCTCATCCATAGCTTCTATCCATTTCTTATCTTTAACAGCATCTTCAAAATGAATAGGATCATCAGCATGACAATACAAGGAAAATAAGGTATTCATTCCTTCATCATAAATGTCACTTAAGTTTCTAAACTTTTTACCTCTTTCATTTGGTGTGCAAGTGCTTGAAGATGCACTTGAATCTCCTCCTTGTGGTGTGCTTGGAGAAGCACTTTCATTTATCCTCAAGGGTGTTCCTTGTTGTCCTTGTGTTGGCGCTGCTGATTGGGGATGTGTTTCAGCCATCTCCTCATTATCTTCATCATGAGACAAACAGTTTTTAACATTAACTGTTTTCTCTATGCTTCCATCCCAAGCTTCCTCCTCAATAAATTGAACATCTCTGCTCACAAAAAATTTCTTGGTAGATGGAATATACAACCTGTAAGCTTTGGATTCCTCACTGTATCCAATGAAAATACATTTCTCCCCTTTGTTGTCCAACTTCCTCCTTAACTGATCTGGAATGTGTGCATAGGCCACACATCCAAAAACTTTCATGTGGGTGACTCCTTGCTTTCTTCCACTCCATGCTTCTTCCGACACTCTGTTCATCACTGCTTTTATAGGACACCTATTCAAAATATACGCTGCACAATTTACAGCTTCAGCCCAATAATCATTTGGAAAATGCTTCCCCTTCAACATACTCCTTGCCATATCCATAATGGTTTTGTTCTTCATTTCATCAACTCCATTTTGCTGTGGGGTGTACCTTGCTGTAAACTGCTTGTGTATTCCATTTTCTCTACAAAACCATAGGAATTCCTTGGAGATATACTCACCTCCTCTATCAGTTCTCAAAAATTTTATATGCAGCCCGCTTTGGTTTTCCACAAGTGCTTTGAAATTTCGGAATTTTTCAAACACTTCACTTTTGTTCTTCATGAAATAAACCCAAGTTTTTCTAGTAAAATCATCAATGAATGTTAAAAAATATTGGTTGCCTGCTAGTGATGGATTTTGCATCGGTCCACATACATCTAAGTGAAAAATTTCTAAGGGTGCCTTTGCCCTTATGCTTTTCCCTGAAGGAAAATTTTCCCTGTGTTGTTTCCCCAATATGAAACCTTCACAAAGGCTGTCCGGTTTCTCTATCAATGGTAATCCTTTTACCATTACTTTTCTACTCAACAAGTTAAGACCTCCAAAGTTGAGATGTCCAAATCTCAAGTGCCACAACCAATTTTCATCCTTTGGCACGCTTTGGAAAGCCTCTTGGGTTACTGCTGCAATTACTTCTTTGTTTTTCAAATCTGCCCTTATTCTAAGAGGGAACATCTTATTCCTCGTCATTTTCACTTCAGCAATACATCGTTTGCTGGGTGCTCTATCCATGATGGTGCATACATCATTCTCAAAGAAAAAATTATACCCCTTATGAACAAGCTGTCCAATACTCAAGAGGTTACATCTCATTCCAGGGACATAGTAGACATCTGCTATGGTTTTCTTTTCTCCTTTCTTTGTAAATATTTTGACTTCTCCTTTTCCCATAACAGAAATTTTGCTATCAGTCCCAAGTGTAACTTCTGATTTCACGTTTTGATCTAAAGCAGAAAACAGGGCTATGTTTCCTGTCATATGGTTGTTGCACCCTGAGTCTAAAAACCATATGTCTTCATTGTTTTTTTCAGCCATGTTACAAGCTAACAACACATTATCTTGACTGATGTTTTCTCTAGTGACATTTGCATTTGATCTATTACTCATATCATGTTGCTTCTTCCTACATTCATTGGTATAATGCCCATATTTTTTACAATAATAACATTGGACATTGGATTTTTCATACATTTTTCTTTGAGCATGATGTTGTCCTCTTTGTTGGGTGCTGCCTTGGCCTTGGTTCTGATTTGGATTGTTGCCTCTTCCTTGAGCATTTGCTGGGCTGTTCCTTCCACCTCTGTTCTAGCTTCTGCCTCTTCCTCTCTTGTTTCCTCTGCCTTGACCTCTTCCTCTTCCAAAGGACATCTGGGTCTTGAAGGATTGCTCTAGAGATGAGTTTTCATTTCTACTCAACCTCTGCTCATGTGTTATCAGTGATGCATGAAGTTCATCAACTGAAAAGTTTGAGAGATCCTTTGTCTCTTCT
>APFE030224328.1:101118-112671 GCA_000404065.3 Pinus taeda | reverse complement strand
TAGAGATGAGTTTTCATTTCTACTCAACCTCTGCTCATGTGTTATCAGTGATGCATGGAGTTCATCAACTGAAAAGTTTGAGAGATCCTTTGTCTCTTCTATGGTGGTGACAATCACATCAAACTTGGAGGGTAGGACCCTCAAAAGTTTCTCCACAATCCTCCTTTCATCAAGAATTTCTCCATGAGTCCTCATCTGTGTGACCAATCCAATCACATGTGTGAAGAATGAGTCAATATTTTCTGACTCCTTCATGCTCAGATTCTCAAAATCTTTCCTCAGCAACTGTAATTTTGTTGTCTTCACTTTCTCCATGCCTTGATAGGTTGTCTTGAGGGTTTTCCATGCTTCTTTGGATGTCTTGGTTGCTGTTATCCTTGGAAACACACTCTGGTCCACTGCTTGATACAAAAACACAAGGGCTTTTGAATCTTTCTTCCTATTGCTCTTCAACAGATCCTTCTCTGCCTGAGCTAATCTGTTAAATGCATTTTCATCTGCTGGTTCTTCAAAACCATATTCAACTAGTTCCCATAAATCTTGTGAGGCAAACAGGGCTCTCATTGTTATTGCCCAGTAGTCATAGTTTTTCCCATTAAACTATGGGAGCTGGGTGTTAAACATACCCATACTAGTGCTTGTGCTGGCCATTCCTTGCATTTTCAGCTATGCTTCAAATTTTTAACTGTGTGTTTAAAATACTAACTGTTCTTTCAGCAGTAACACAAAAAAAACTTTGAGAAATGCCTGAATCCTTTTGCCTGAGACTTCACTTTGCTGGAGAATATTTACTGCTGCAACAAAAAACTCATCCCTTCAGTTTCTTTAACACCTTTAAAGAGCTTAAACCAGCTTTGATACCATTGTTGGGGATCTTTCTGGTAAAATCCCAAAAACAAATTGCACACAGAGACAATGCTTTGTTTTTCCCAGGATCTTTAACACAAGGAAGCTATAAAATTTCTGAGCAGACAGAGTTTTTCCTTACACATAAAAACACTTTGTATTCATTAATAAAAGACTGATACAAAATTCATCCTCTTTCATTCAGAGGGATTCACCAAAAAAAATTCAACAACAAAAGTTACTCTGTCTCCTCTTGAGACTTTACAATGCTGTGTGTAAAAATCTCATTTACCTTTACTGCTGTAAAAAAAGACTTTTACATATACTGCTGTAAAAAAAAAATATTCACATTATGCACTTTGCATATTACAAGACTTCCAACACTCAAGCCATTTCATTACAATACATATGATTTACATCGAATTTGTTTTTGCACTACTGTGCATTCCTTTTTTTACCATACGAAGTCAACACATAAAAAAAAATTCACACTGCTCCCCTTGTTCTCTCTACTCGCACTGCTGTGCGTTCCTATTTTTTTTTCTACATATCAGTCAAGTCAACAGAACAAAAGACATATCATATATGTTTAATATGTGTTAAAAAAAAGACTACCAAAAGCAAAACATTATTATTTTACATGCCGTAGAACAAAACTTTTAAAAAAAACTTAAAGGCTTCTACCAACTATCTAAGACGAGGAGGAATTCATTAAATGCCTTAATGGAAAAATCGGCGGTCAACCAAAACTTTGTTTTATTCCACGCAATCTCCATGCCCTACAGAGTGTACTTGAAAGTTTATCAAGAACTATTTATATTGTTATCGGGTCGCAACATAATTTATGGTAAAGCCTGTCGTTTTGTTATCGCCGATAGCAATATCGGCGATCGCTCATCGCAAACATAAAATCCTAGATTTCATTGATAATGCCGATGCGATAATGCTGTGGAACCGATAATCTATCAAAAGAAATTAATACCGTCGTCGGGTCCAGTCCATCGGCGATTGCCCATTTATATGCCAAAGACCATGCTCCATTAAAAACACCGATAGCGATACGCCGATGCGATATCAACGATCACTCATCAGCGATGATTCTATGTTGCTGCACGGCTCAATTGTTTCGTAGTTGAAATTACATTTTCAACAAAAGACTGCTGGTTTACGAGTACATGCCAAACAGTAGCCTCGACAGAGTATTGTTTGGTTGGCCCCCTCATACTTAATCCCTCTAGATCTTTTTTTTTTTTTCGCCCAACAGTTGTTCTGTTGTAGCTGAGATTTGTATAACTGTTATGCATGTGTCAACAGGAGAAGGCAGGCAGAGTTTGAGTTGGGAAACACGTTTTGGCATCATATTGGGCACTACTCGCGGCCTTGCATATCTGCACGAAGATTTCAATGTTCGCATCATTCATCACGATGTCAAATCCAGCAATATATTGCTTGATGAACATTTTTGTGCAAAAATAGCAGATTTTGGATTGGCCAGACTTCTTCCTGAAGATCGGAGTCACCTCAGTACTAGAGTTGCGGGAACCCTGTAAGAAAAACTGTTCTGATTATATTTGCATTTAGGTTGTTTTGATTATATTTGCAGTTAGTGTTCGAACATAATTAAAATGGAGTTTTGTTTGGTCAGAGGATATACAGCACCAGAATATGTCGTTCATGGGAAATTGACCGAGAAAGCGGATACCTACAGTTACGGTGTTGTAGTTCTTGAGATTGTAAGCGGCAGGAAAAGCATTGACATGAAGCAACTACCGCATATGCAATATCTTTTGGAATGGGTATTTTCACCGACCATTCACGCTATATTTCTCAAACTGGTGTGGATAAGGGAACTCAGGCAGGGTCAATTTGTTTTTATTTATTATTTAAAGTTTTTAAAATAGTATAATAAGAATATATATTTGTAATAGCAAATTTGAATATTATACATATATATAAATGTCAATGAAATGAGTGTTACATGGGAAATTGAGGAATTGGGTTACGAATGTTGCATGTCTGGAAACTATACGAAACGAATGAGGTTTTAGAAATGGTGGACAAAACCATGGGGGACGAGTATGATAAAGAGGAAGTGTTGAGAATGATACAGCTGGGTCTGCTATGCACCCAAGCTTCTGTTGCACAAAGGTCGTCCATGTCTGAGATAGTGGCGATGCTGGTAAGCAAGAGGGACATCAATAATTTGCAGACGACACCCATGAAACCTGCTTTAGGATATACAGTGCGGACTACCAATTATGAAGCTGGCACGTCTTCATCAGTTTCACGCCCTCGACCCTTCGATAGTCTTTCAACCGTGCCGGCGGGGTGCGGCACCACCCCACCTTTTCTTTTTAACAATACTCAAGTGTGAGGACTATGCCTAATTAACAACCGGTACTTAGTTTGTGTTTCTCAACTAAGTTAAAAAGCATTAATCCTTTATATCAATGACCACCCATACTTAATCATTATCAACAACAATATAAACAATAATTGCACGATATAAAGGGAGGGGCAACTCCCGAACAGTCTGCCCGATAATATATAAAATATCAGAATTTCAATATTACAATCGACTAGTGTGCTTGCAAGATCAAGCCAACACTTAGTCACTTTTTACAATACATGAGAACCTGCATCAATTACAAGTGAGCGTGTTCCACCAACCGGCCACCAAGACGCTCAATATAACCTGCACGATTTCTGCATAAAACGACCGAGTCACATCCCACACAATCCACCATCAACCGAGATAACTGCGCCTTCACAAATCCGCATGAGCTATGCGCTCATGCTGCGCATTTCCCTTGTGTGTAGATAGAGATGCGCACTTCAAGTGAATGTCTTCACCGAATGATCGATGTCCAAATGTTTCATCCGCACATCGTATATATACAAGGTTTATCGTGTGGCTGGATTGGGCGTAGCCACATGGCCGACGCCCCAACCGCCATACACGAAACCCCCAATTCGTATGTGTTAATAGTTGGCCTGCATATCCGCCATACGCTCCTACTTGGCGTATAAACTCCCGCATGCCATAACATAACACGCATATCGTATAACGCTTGCGCTGTCATATCATACTTCGTTGTTTCGTATAGCTGTTCGTTGTTTGATGTTTCGTGTTGTCCGCCCGCGCCATCCGCTACCCGGCGTGCACGCCCGCCCGTCTGTCGTGCGTGCCAACACCGCCCACGGTTACCTGCTATCTGGCGTGCACGCTGCCCGTGCACGCCTGCCTATCCGTCGTGCGTTTGCCTTGTCCGTCCGGTCGTTGTGCGTTGCCATGTCCTTCACCCATCCACCATGTGCACCCGCCCGTTCCGTGCATTGTTTACCTCCGCCCGACCGCCCATTCCACCGTGCGCCCTCGCCTACGTGCGTCCGCCCGGTCTCCAGCTCCTCGTGCGTGTCCATGTTTACCTCCGCCCTACTGGTTTTTATGGGATATTCTGATGGTACATCCACATATAAATGAAATTGTGAGCTTGCATGAGCACACTGATTTGACGAGTTGTCTTCATTCAAAAGAAGGGATGATAGGGAATGGGAAGGATGATCTATGATTATACTATTTTTAATTTTATCATGGACAAACTCACCTCTTATGTCAATCAAGGAGATATCTCATCGGATGAAGAAGCAAGAGAACATGGAGCATCTCCATCACATGTAGATGTGTTGCAAATGGTAGGACACAAGGGAAAGTGTGGTGGAGAGGAAGTTTCCATATGGATGTATTCTTTGACCAGAGCACATTCTAGATTTGGGTTAGAGTCTTCGTGAGAAAATGGAACATCACATGATGTGCCTGGGCATTCATCATGACATATGGAAGCATGGGAGTTACCACTGCCCAAGGCTGGGGGTTGATCGAAATAATTGATTATACAGGATGTTCCACCAAGATTAGCAGATTGAGAATCGTTCAAGAATGGAAGCTCATTGTTTTAATGTGGACAATTTTGAAACATAGAGGGAATATTGATAGTGTCCTCACCTTTTTGCTCATCTTCGTGTGTAATGTGATTGCCTTGCGCCTAATCACAATTTGAGCCAACAACTTGAGAATTGAGAGAATGTGAACAATTGGCTAGTGAAGGGGATTGATCAAGAGAGTCATGGTATAAGGAGTCATGGCTTGTAGATGATAAAGGATGGCAGAGATGCAAGTCAAATTTGAGACTTGATTTATGAATGGTGACTTCCTCTTGCGGAATGGAGGAATGAATCTTCGTTGTAGGCTCCCGAATCCATTCTAGAACATCCTCCATTGAAGTGGGAGACATATGAGAAGAAAAGTTGGGTACTTGATGCACAAACTTCTCAGCTTCATGATCACCGCAAGGGGGCACCCCCATTAGGACCGGAAAAGGAGGAGGACATGAAAGAAATGGGGTGGTGGGATCCCCTTTGCAATATGAGCTGCCTCATGATCCACAAGAGTTGGGGACAAATGGAAATGAGGAGGTTCACCATATTGGGAAACATGAACCAAGTTTTGGAACTCTTGTATCACGAAATCCAAGTTCACATTTTTTTCAAGAATTTCACAACAGAGGTGAAGGAATTGATAAACAAAATCTTCAACTAATTCATCAGGCTTCATTCTTAAGTGACATATTCTTTCATAGACATCTTGGTGGTTGTACTTATCAAAATATTTACACAACATCTTGGCAAGTTGAGTGAGTGAATGGATAGAAGCGACGGCTAATGTATGACACTATTTCTTAACACGACCTTCAAATGTGAGGGTGAGTAATCTAGCCATGACATCTTTTGACTCTAGTTTGCTACACAAATAGAGATAGATAAATTGAAAGAGATGTTCACAAAAAGTTGAGTCACCCACACCATCGAGCTTAAGTTCTGACAGGTCAACAATGAGTTCTACAGCTATGGTACAATAAAGCTCTTTGGAAAAACATCCTAGGATTATGATTTTGGGAAGATCAATTTTAAAATAAGAGCTTCAAACAAAACCATATGGGTGTATCCTGTTGCCTGGCCCTCCTTCTAGCGCCATTTTGTTGACAGTTCTAGAAATTCGTCAACTAAGGGGATCTCCCCGATGTGAAGTCCGAGCTAGACCTCACACTATTTGGTGTAGGAGTCCCATCTGGTATGATGGCTCGATTTCCATTTACTTAGAGATCTACCTTGGTTCTAGATGTCATCACATGAGAGTGTTACGCTGCTATCTTCAAGAAATAAGGTAAGTGTGCCTAATTCGTGTGTAATGTATTTGTTTCAATGTTCTCTTATTGAAAATGGGAAGAGTAAAGTGAACCTTTAAATGAGAGGTAGTAGTACCACCCAGGAAGAGACACATGCAAACTAGAAATGGTCTATCCAACATCTAACAGAGTAGTCCACAACAGATGCGACAATCATTAAAAACGAAGTGCAAGGGAAAACATGTACACCTTCCAACATATTATTCTACACATAGGTGAGGATCATTATAAGCAGTACAATGATAAGCAATACAACACATCTTCAACAATGTAAGTACTATAACAACCAAAGTAGTTCAACTATCTTAGTACAGGTTAAGAAAACATGCATTAGAAATGTTTAAAGAGTAGTCTTACAAACATCTACAAAAGATGCTTGAAAACGTGTCGGCCTTAAGAAGCTTCTAAATTAAGAAAAAGTCCCAAGACACATTTGTACACCATACATCACTGGTCCTAGTAGTGGGAGATTGGAGCCACTCCTCACTCCTCAAACCACTGACTGACAACTCTCTATGATATGTGAGAGGAGCCAAATTAAAAAGTCCTTGCTCATACAATGGGAGGCGTATATATAGCCAAGGGTGATGCTTGACCCTTGTGACCCTTGGACTACCCTCATGACCATTCAACTTCTTATGTCTTTTCAACTAACATGACTCTTCAACTTCTTGTGTGCATCCATTGGAATTTCACTTTACATTACATTCAGTTACGAAAGATACAACCCACAGTGGTGATGTGGATTCGACAACTCATGGAACAACTTGACCTGACACTGCTGACATGTACTGGCTGGTTGTGGTGTCCATGCCAAGATGCTATGTTGCTAAGTGATGGATGTACTCTCGGGTGTGATTTTTCTTATCCTCTTCATGACTTGGTGCTATGGGGTCATAAATTATCTTAGTCTTGTGAGATGGTTCTGCGCATGTGTTCCTTTCACTTGTTGCTTCTTTCATCCATCTAGTTGCAAGTAATCTCTCTAGCATGTGCGCTCCTTCTTCATACCATTCACTGGCTCACCATCATCTATCAGCATACATGTTCCTGCAATTCACTCATGATGGGATGACATCAAATCCAAAACCTCCTTGTCTAACATGATGCATTGTTTTCCATGTTCTAGGCCTATGACAAATGACAGTCTGGGAAGAGGGCCCAGTAACAACACAATGCACATTTCCAGGTGACAAGGAGGGAGGATTGGTCACTGAGACTGCGCAGAGCACAACTCAGCCTTGGACAAGGAACTCCATGGCACAATCTTCATTATCAGGGATTACTACGCAAAGACCATTGGGATGAATAATTGTGTATTTAAGGACATCAGTGGAAGCTATAAGGTGAGACCCCGAGGGACACCTCTGTGAAGTTTCCATAGGGAAGACAAGGCTAGACAACATAGGAACTAGAGGGTAATTCTGCACAGCTTTTGAGAACAACGAGTCCTAACTGAGAGAGGTCACTGGGAGGTCACCTCTGCACAATTTCTGGGCGCAGTGCAGGCTCAGGTCTCTACGAAATGCAGGATTCCATCAAGAAGGAAGGAGGCTTGATGAATTTTCTTGGGAAGTGTGAAGTTTAGATAGGCTGTGAGGTAGTTTCTGCGTAGTTTTAGGAAGGAATACAACTGCTCACTTCTGGGATTGTGTAGTGCAACTAGCCTGGAGGACAACCTCAAGCACTGTGAAATTCCAAGAGACAAAGTAGTACCACTGAGGGTTGAGACTGCATAGTGCAGCTCAGTCAGGGTTCGGTGAAATGGAGTTCTTATGTTGAGCAATTTTAAAGAAAATGGCTAAGCGTGAAAGGCAAGTAAACTCTTGAAGAATCGACATTGTGATCACACACTTAGCATACTTCGACAACATGATGACACTAACTATCAGGAAAACATAGCAAAGCATGACCCTATGTGGAACTGCCTAGAGCTTAAAGCGACTAGTGCAACACTTGGGATAGACCTTTGGACGACCCCGGCAACACTTGTGTGACAATGCTTACAACTTTGTGTGTGAGTGCAACAGGTGTTCACATAGCTAAGACAACCCAAACACACAAAGATAAACCTCAAAAATCACCAGAACAATATCGAAAGCATGGAAAAGAGACCAGCATGCCAAAAGACGACAGTTGGTTAAGCAAGTGAAAGAGAGCAAGGCACGGAGAGGAAACAAAAGGAATGACTTTCAATGCTTGCAATTATGCACGTCATTGAAGACGAAATGATATGATAATGATAAGAATACCTTCAAGCTATACTAATTGGTCTATTTCAAAAGATGTGCTTTGCTTTTCATACCTACCCTCCAAGGGTTGTGCATCAAATGGTGTCTTCATGCGGTCTCGATCTTCTATCTTATCTTGGGTTCCTTGGTCTTCTATTTTCTTCCTCGGCTCCTTGAGAGTCCTCTAGCATGTCATCCTTCTTGTGACCACTAAGAGACACATTTGCGTAGTTTAAGTGGGCAGTGACTATTGTGGGATGAGGCCTTGGGAGGACATGGGTGCACAGTTTCAAGATGCAAGGTAGACTGAGTAGCTGAGTTACAAAACTATGTAGTTTTAGGATGCAAGGCATTGTTGCAGGATGAGGCCCTAGGAAGACACATCTGCGCAGTTTCAGGATGCAAGGCAAACTGCGCAGCTGAGCGACAAAACTGCGCAGCTGAGGGAGACAATGGGTTCTGGCTGAGGGAAGCACAATAGAGAAAACCACTGCTCAATTTTGAATGTTAGGAGGCTGGA
Organism: Pinus taeda; assembly: GCA_000404065.3. Taxonomy (NCBI): domain Eukaryota; kingdom Viridiplantae; phylum Streptophyta; class Pinopsida; order Pinales; family Pinaceae; genus Pinus; species Pinus taeda. Next base: position 103,828 of record APFE030224328.1, on the reverse strand, counting down.
TAGATTTCCCCTTGAAGCAAAACAAACTTCCCTTTGCATAATAAGTGATAATCCCCATCCCCAAAGATGACACATATTATAGAAAGATAAAAGCATGAACAACTCTTAAGATCGAAAAGGGGAGTTTGAGATCATTAACTTACCAATAAGTGACTAAGGAATGATTGATCACATGATCCACAGTCGAACTCTGAAATTTGAGTACAAGCCAAAATTTTGGAGGGTGCTGCAGCTGCTACAACATGTTTATATACCTTAGGCTTTCAATATTAATCCCTAGGGTTTATTATTCCCTTTGGTTTATAATACTGATCATGGTGAACTATCGTCCAACATTGCATTGTGACAAATATTGTCTCAATATGAGAATTAATCATGGTCAACCATGGTCCAATGTCGCATTTTGACAAATATTCTGTCGATTTAAAATCAATCATGGTCAAGCATAGTCAACCATAATCCAATGTCACATTGTGACAAGCATTGCCTCAATATGAAAATCAACCACAGTGAACCGTGGTCAACCATGTTTATTTTAGTGTTTTTTATCAATAATTGTCTTAACCATGGTCAAACATGGTCAAGCATGGTGCAATGTCACATTGTGAAAATGATTGTCTCAATATGAAAATCAGCCATGGTTAACCATGTTTATTTTAGTGTTTATAATATTTAACTTAGTTTTTATATACTTTGGGTTTATCATATTAGTCCCTCAGGTTTAATATTATTTAACCATGCTTAACTGTGGTTAATCATTTTTTATAAAATCAATTGTGGTCAACCGTGTTCCAACATCGCATTGTGACAAAGATTGTATCTATATGAAAATCAATCATTTTCTCAACCATGCTCCAGCATCGTGTTATGAAAAATATTGTCTCAATATGATAATCATTGTCAACCACGGTCCACCATAGTCAATCATGATCAACCATGGTTGAATGTCACATTGTCACAAAGATTGCGTTGTTATGAAAATCAACCATGGTCCAACATCACATTGTGACAAGGATTGTCTCAATATGAAAATCAACCATTTTCAGCCATGTTCAACCATGTTTATCTTAGAGTTTATAATATTTATCTTTGGGTTGATATACCTTTAGTTTATAATATTAGTTGCTTGGTTTTAATATATTCCTTGGGTTCATAATCCCTTGGGGTTTTAGTATTAATCCATTAGGTTAATTACTCTCTTGGGTTTATAATATCAATCCCTTGGGTTTATAATATCAATCATGGTCAACTATGGTTAATCATATACAACCATGGTCAACCATCGTCAAATGTTGCATTGTGATAATGATTGTCTCAATATTAAATTCAACCATGGTCAACCATAGTCCAATGTTGCCTTGCAATAGATTATCTTGATATGAAAATAAATCATGGTCAACTATGGTCCAATGTTGCATTGTGACAAGGATTGTCTCAATATGGAAATCTACAATGCTTAACCATGGTCAATCATGTTTATTTTAGGGTTTATAATATTCATATTAGAGTTTATATACCTTGGGTTTATAACTTAGGTCAAATTATGACAAAGATTGTCTCAACATGATAATCATCATCAACCATGCTAAATCATGGTCAACATTGTTGAACCATGGTCGACCATGTTTTATAAAATAAAATATGGTCACCCATGGTCAATCATGGTCAAATATGGTTGAAGGTCGCATTGTCACAAATTTTGTGTTGATATGAAAATAAAAAATGTTTAAGCATGGTCAATCATAGTCTAAAGTCACATTGTGACAAGGATTGTCTCAATATGAAAATAAACCATGGTCAACCATTGTAAACAATGCTTATTTTATTCTTTATAATATTTATCTTAGGGTTTATATACTTTGCGTTTATAATATTTATCCCTTAGGTTTAATATTATTCCCTTGGATTAATAATCCCTTTGGGTTTTAGTATTAATCCCTTTGGTTTATGATTCCCTTGGGTTTATAATATCAATGCCTTGGGTTTATTATTCCCTTGGGTTTATAATATCAGTCATGGTCAACCATGGACAATTATAGCCAACCATGGTCAACCATGGTCGAATGTTGCATTGTGACAATGATTGTCTCAATATGAAAACCAACCATGGTCAACTATAGTACAATGTCGCATTATGACAAACTGTCTCGATATGAAAATCAATCATGGTCAACCATGGTCCAACGTCGCATTATGACAAATATTATCTCAATATGGAAATCAACCATGGTCAACCATGTTTATTTTAGGGTTTATAATATTTATCTTTGGGATTATATTCCTTGAGATTATAATTTACATCGCATTGACAAAGATTGTCTAAATATGTTAATCATCATCAACCATGGTAAACCATGGTCAACCTTGATCAACCATGGTTAACCATGTGTTATAAAATCAAACATGGTCATCCATGATCATTCATGGTAAACCATGGTCGAATGTCACATTGTCACAAAGATTATGTTGATATGAAAATCAACGATGGTTAAGCATGGTCAACCATGGTCGAACGTCTCTTTTTGACAAGGATTGTCTCAATATGAAAATAAACCATGGTCAACCATTGTCAATGATGTTTATTTTAGTATTTATAGTATTTATTCTAGACTTTATATACCTTGGGTTTATAATATTTCTCCCTTAGGTTTAATATTATTCCCTGGGTTCATAATCCCTTGGGGTTTTAATATTAATCCCTTGAGTTTAT
>APFE030224328.1:40261-98374 GCA_000404065.3 Pinus taeda | reverse complement strand
TTGTCACTAGAGAGTCTTAGACTCCTAGGGAGGTTAGTTTTGTCAGCAAAAATAACTCTTTCCGCATGACACCAAGCAAGGCATGATGGATAGAAATTAGACAAGTGATGGAACTGTATCCTCACTTGATCGATGCCTAAAAACCAACTTTTGGTGGTCCAAAATATTTTTAGTGGGAAGGCATGATCCAAAATGAATCTTAAACCCTCTGAACCTATAAGTCTTTAATATTATCAGAAAACACTATCACAGAAGAAAAACCAGGAAGAATGGCGGAAAACAGAGTAAAGCAAATGTTGAAGTATCATTGAATCAGAACCATTGGATCGAACCGATCAACGACCCAGATTAAATCGGGATATTGCATTAGAACAGGCTAGTGGAGTGTATCGGAGGCAACCTCGTGGGAATTACGATCGCGATCCAGTGACTTAACGTGGACCGTTGATCAAGCATGCAAATCAACGATGGAGATGGCATTATCACATCACAGATTCCAAAGGGGAGGACTTAACCCGCATGACCGAGGACCATGCGATATGCGATTTGTGATTATCACATCGCAATATCGCATCATAATAATATATGGGAATGGACCATGGCTCGTGGCATTGCGAAGGGACGATATACGATACGCCGATATCGGCGATCGGCGAGTGGACTGGAAACAATACAAAGACCCGCGCTATGTGACATGCGATAGCCCTGGACCCAATGATGATTTTAGGTCAGATCTAAATATATTTGAAGTTTGGTTTTTGTGGATTTCTTTATATTTTCCTATGTATTGATGTTTGGCCACATACAATTCAATATTGCGATATTGTGATGGAATGGTGGACCCGAAAGGTCTATAAATGTGGCCTTATGTTATTTAAGTTCTGAGGTAAATGGCATATCAGACAGGCTTCAGGCGGTAAGTAGTATTAGACAGGTTCTACCCTATCCCATACACTAACCAACACGTAGCATGCTGCAAGGAGAGAGAAAACTGCTTTTTCAGGCGGCTGATCTCCGCGCAAGTAAGCCATCCAAAACGCAAATCGGACGTTAGATCAAATGGTCACATATTAATGGTGCAGAATGCACGAGCAGGTTGGATGATCAGGATGGATGTGAACCATCGAATGAGAATGAATCTACAGTATGGGATGACAAAGGACCGATAATAGACGAGGCATAGTAGTTGTCTAATTCCTTCGTTTTAGAGTTTTTCCTGTGTATTTCTCTATGTAAACAAAGAAGCAATTGTTTGGGATTTTCACCTGCATTGGTCTTTTCCTTTTGAAAACAGGTGGCCACCATACCTTACATGTTTTACAATGATTGTTTAATGCTAAACAAGGATTTGAACGGAAAGCAGCCGAGAGCCAGAAAGCTCAAGAATGGAGTTGAACCAACAAGGCCGATAAGCTTAAAAGCCATTCCATGGCAGCACAAAAAAGGAGGGCAGTTGAACAAAGTCACAGAAAGATAGTCAGTTAGTCAGATTTAGGTAGATTGAATAGAGGAACAGGACAGAGGGAGAGTCTGTGCAGTCTTTTAGACTCGAGGTTTTTGAGCAGATCCCTCTTTGATGTCACCGTTGGTTGAGACTCTGTTTTGAGGTCACTCTTGTAATAATATGTTCTTAAATACTTAATATAGAGGTCAACACTGAAAGCTAGACCAGGAGACATAGCCATGAAGTTTGGCAAACTCCTTGATTATTTGTTGTGTTGATGTGTGTGTCTGTTATGTTTTCTAACTACTCATTGTCTATATTATTCGCAATATTTTCAATCTGTTGCACTAAGTAATATAGGAATTCCTGCACATGAGTCTGTAATACCTTAATATTGATTTAAGATCTCATTTTCAGATCAAATAGTAAGGAACATGGGTAATAACACAGATCACACCTCGAACAGGGTTGCGCGTATGCAACATTGCAGGCTGCTAGGTACTAATAGATGTGTGTAGCAACGTGTGTGCAGAGTCAAACCGCGGACCACCCAAAAACCATCAGACATATCTAGTGTACGGAAACCTAATTCTAGCACTCTCCCGCACTACTTCGGGTTAGACCTCAGTCTGCACTTCACGAACTGTTGCCAAAAGGGCCAGTAGAACCAGTATTTGTTTGGCTAAATCATCTATGAATCTGGGTTAGGCCCATACAAGTTAACATCTTGTGATAAGCTCGTTAAAAAATGAAATAAGGTATATGAGAATAGTTATTTTCCTATGTCAAGCTCATTAAAAAATGAAACAAATCCCCTTCTAATTCATGTCTTTAATTAGATCTAGTAAATTCCCAGTTGATTCTTTAACTTGATCTCCTAAATGAATCTTCATTCCATCCACCAGTTAGTAACCGGTATTCTACTTAGGTAAATGAAATGAAGCTTAGGGGGGCATGTACCTCGAATTGAGTCATTATACTGGTGGCATGAAAACTTATTTCAAGCACAGTTTGTCTTCACTTCAAGCTTGTGTAAAAATGAAACCAATTTCAAATATAGTTTCCCACGTTTCAATCTCGTGTAAAAGTGAAACCATTCTCATTTTATCTCGATTGATTGCAATTTTATCATCATGTTTCTTCTAGAAGAGACCTTGGTTTTCTCATTCCTTAGTCACCATCTTCTTGACTAATCATACACTTTCACTTGGTTTTTACCCTTTCCTGAGGAACCGCGGAGATGAGCAATCTTACTAGCCAGCCTCTTGACCTTTTCATGTTTTGAGCAGTTCCACCATGAGTAGAACCAATTGTTACCCTTTATACCACTCATTCCTCTAAGAGAAGTTATCTTTAAGCTCTTTTCAAACTCCCAAAATATGTAAATATTGTCGAGCACTTTTCTTTTCGAACTCATTAAAGTAAATGAAAAGAAGTCTACTCAATATAGTTTTAACCCTTTTCCAAACTAAGATAGACTACTTACAAAAAAGGAATACCTTAGTCGAACATTGCTAAGAGGTTCTCTTGGGTATTATTTTCTTCCTTTTCAAACCTAAGGGACTATCTATGAAAAGGAACATCTGGATTTTTCCTTTCCCCTCTTTTTAAAACTCTCTAAACATGAAAAATATGTCAAGTTATACCTTCGTTGGACTCATAAAAACATCAAAAACGGATGGAATCGTCGATCATGATAGGACTGAATCACTCCTTCTTTGGGTTCATCAAAATATTCTCATAGGAATTCATTTGAAGGATGAACTTACATATCAAGCATATGTTATCCTTCTCCATATTGTTAAAAAATAAAGAGGTATTGACTAGTATAGTTGGGGAAATTAGGAAACTTGGTTTTGGATTGAGGAGTCTTGACCCAGGTTCAAAGTTAGTTGTGCCAACCAACAAACCCCTAAGTTGTTGACCCTTTCGGAAACAACCTGCGTAACACAGGATACAGTCTCACCCGAAGCAGTATTGGGGATGACATAACCAGGTTTCTACATCCATAGGTCTATGTGATGGGTTTCTGTTACTTTTAGGGCTTATTCCCCACCTTCGCAAACCCTAAACCTTAAAATGTGGAAATCACAGTAACTTACAGAAACAAAATCTAACCCTCTGTAGAACACCTTAACCATTCTTAGTATCAATTAAACATGTAGATCTACCACTTTTGTGCATCAATTAAGTGTTTCTTCAAATAAATGCAGAAAACAAAAGGAATACACATAAATTTCATAATTAAATACAAAGGCACAGATATGCAATTATTGCTCCAAAATAGTTTTTATTAGATATGATATTTCTGTTACAGACTCTTCTTCCCTACAAACATAGTTGTAGGGCCTGCACACTCATCTTGCGGACTTACCAAGGTCTCTGTGCACACACTTGTAGGATCCTTCCCCATATCCTAAGTATAAGAAATATACTTTCATGCCTCATACTACTTATAAAATGATCTTCAATAATCACCAACTTCCTATGACTCGCTATGACTCCTTTATATAGTTTCTTCAATACAATACCATGGTTTACGAACCATGGGCGGGTCACAAAACATCCTATCTTCTAAAAAACTAAGGGACTAAAGTCCCTTTGACTCTTATGACCTTCGTGCTCTACTCCTCAAAATGTGGATACTTTACATAATTACAAAATTTACCCCAAGGGACCCTGTCCCAACAGGCCCCCAACTCAATTTCGTGACTCGTCCTTGAGTCACTATGTTGGTGGCACCTTGATCCTGTAGCTCACTGAAGTCAATCTTTAACACCTATAGGTCTGTTTTTCCCTATGTAGCAGCTTGGCACACTTCCTCGACCAATTTTTCAGTATTTGGACCCTCAACTGCAAGGCCCATGGTCCTTTGTGTTTGTTGCATCCCTTTGAGCTTACTCCACACTGACAGAGTTAATTGACTGGCTTCATCTACCCATGGTTGTATCCTTGAAGAGATGATCACTTCCTTGTGATGCAATTCATCAATTTCATTTTGAATGATATTTCCTTCATGTAATCTAGTGAACCTTTGCACTAGTGCTAAGGTCCTCGTTGTTGACCTGATTTTGTCAAAATGTCTCTGTTTCTCCTAGATGTTTGCGCCAATATTTTGCAGAGTTAGATCCTCCTGTAGTGAGCTCCATAACTCCATGGCCTGCTCAAATATCTCAATGCATCCCTTGACTGCATCTTCCAAGGTGCCCATTCCTTCTTTGATAACAAATCCACACTTCTTTCTGACTTTGGGAGGGGTAGTGGGCTGCAGCTTTAGTTGTAACTTTGAGATCTATAGCTACATCTCAAACCTGACTTAGCCAATTTCATCCTTGGACTCTTTAATTACAGTGGCCAGCTTCTAGATTTTCTCTGTGGAGGCCACTTCTATTGGGATCTTGAGCTCTAGAAGCTCACTACAGCCATGTGCAATAGCCGCTTCTAGCTACTGGCTCAGTGTTGTCACCTCCTCCTTTTCCTTGAGGGACTGTGCCCTTTCCTCAAAGATCTACTAGTTATTTGTTTTGACCTTTTTGATTACCAGCAGGGCACGTTGCTCATGTATCCTTAGTTCATCTGACACCCCTTAGTAAAGCTCATGCAGAGTCTAAATGGGAAGCACAGCCAAATTTAGATTCAGGTTCTTCACTTGTAGTAGGTGTGCCTGCTCTTCGGCTGAGTCACCACGTAGGGATCCCTTTGGCAGTTGTACTATGAGGTGATCCATAGTCATTTCTACACCCAATACTAACCTGCTCACTTGATTTAGGCTTGCTTGCTTCTCACTCGCCTGTCCCACGCTCGCTTCCAGAAGACCTATTTGGACCTACAAGTCCCACAGGCCCTGTTGTACCTTAATGAGTGATTGCTCGTACTTCGCTTTGAAGTGGCTCATCATATCCATTATTGCATCATGGACCACATCCCCAATTTCATCGAAGTCCCCCTCTGTGATAACCAAAGCCATCGCACCAACTATTTTTTCAGACTTTTTCTTCTTGCATTGCCCTGTGGAAGTCCTCTTCGTCCGCTTCTTGACAACAAAGAGGGACTCCAGCTCTACACCTCCTTCTTCTTTCGCCTCTATTTTTTCTTCGACATGTGTTTGATCAATGTCTAACTCTTCAACATTGATGGTGGTCTGCGACGTAGTATTTTCTTGCACTGCATCTTTTTCCTTGGCCACCAATTCTTTATCCTTCACAGCAACTTCTTTCTCCCTTGTAGCAACTTCTTTCTTCTGCGCAACCTTTTCTCGAATGGTAGATTTATGTGCCTCCTCCTTCTTTTTTGCTATTGTGATCTGTATTGCTAAACCTTTAGCAGTCGTACTGGTACCTGTGTCGACATTAGAGGGGTGAGTCAGTCCCTTGGCCACTTATTGATAACCCCGACTATATCTTCCTCAGCAACCAAGTAAGGAAACTTGTGCCATCTTCTATGGGCATCTTTCTTTTCGTGAATGTGCAGATTATGGAAATTTGCCTTGAAATCAACAATATTAGCATACTGCGTGTGCAAAGTGGGTGATAGCCTTGGCCGCTGATTGATCACCATCCTTAGTTCTATTTCAAATATGACCCAAAATAATTTTATCTCCATTACGTGTGTGGGGTCTTTAGTAGCCCATAGAAAAGCAAACTTCACTGCTCTGGTAGGTCTAAGTCCTGCTAATGGAATTGGCTTTCTTTAGGCATCCTCCACACCACTAAAGCAATCAACAGCAATAACCAGTCACAGTGAAATTCCTTGCCCTCATCTTGGGGCCCCCTCCAATCCTCCAGAAATTCTTTACAAAGATATTGAGCCCATTTATATTGGACTCCTTTCACGCACTACGTAGCCAATGAGACAAATGTTGTTGGCACTTCATCCGCATGACACTTTCTCATGATCTTACCAGCTAAGATCTTTGCAGTAAACTGCACTGCGCCATCTGATATGGACTGAATTGAGTATCCACGTGATCTTTTCACCAGACTAAACTCACTCTTCATTAGGTCTGCCAACTTCTTCTCGTATGACTATCTAATGAAAGCCTCCACAGGGTCCACTCCTTAAGATGGTTGCAATGTTATGCGGTGGATTAGCATTTCTGTGATCGGGATGGGTTCTCCCAACTAGAGGCACCCATTGTGCACCAATGTGAGAAATTGGCTCACACAGATTGTGTTAATAATTGTGTGATTGAAGTGCAGCACCCACAACATGTTTAGGAGCCCCACGCCCCCAACTCTAGCCACCCATTTCATTGGTTCAAGGTGCGTGACACTCAACTCCTCATAGTAGACCTTCTTGACGTACTTGTGCAGCGCCAATTATGGAAACTTCTCATGGTCCCCAAGGTCCCAATCCTCCATTTTTAGATTCAATATATGGGCCAAAAAGTTACCCTCAAGCAACACACTCTCAGGAAACAATAGCATGGAAACCATAAACTTTGCATTGTTCTTTTGGCACTTTAGCGGTGGCTTTTCAGGGTGGGATGTACTATGGTAGTCAAGTTATCGGTTCAACCTCCTCTGCATCAACCTCCTCTATTCCTCCGCACAGTTCTCCCTCATCTAGATCCAGTGGCTCTGTTGGCTATTTGGATTTATCCATTTTTCCCTTCTAGTGGGTTTCTATCAGGTTTTCCATGATGATTGTCACATAGGCGCTTGTTGAGGCTTCTTATGCTTCGTAGAAATAGATGGGTTAGGCTTGGGTGACTAAGGCATAGTAGTAGACAATCCTATAGGTATATCTTGGTTCATCATTGTCTCAGGTGGAACTAGCTCCATCTCAAGGTGAGTTCCAGTCATTCTCTCAAGGAAGTTCTTATGGTTTCACTCAAGCAAGTTTGTGAATGCCCATCATGGAATAAGTTCCTCCCAATTTGGTTCAGACATACAACCCTTTACTTAGTGCAAAGCAAGGTGAAAAATATTAAGGCAAACTCTTAGGAAGAAAAGTGTTTGAAAGCAGAGTGGTATGCCATATTTATAGACCAATTTGAATTCAAATCCAACCATTCCCTCCAATTCTTGGTTATTAATGCACATTTGGTATCAGATTTCCAAAGATATTCTCCATAAATGCTTCCCCCACCCCCTCCTTTCAATGGAAAATCCTCCATCCAATCAGCTACAATGCTTCCCATGACAAGTTTTTGGTCAGACTATGCAGGGCCCACCCACCTAGCATAGCTCCTTCGATGCAGCTCCCCTCGACACCATCCTTCGACTTGTCGTGCAGTCCCTTCACTTTGCCTTTCTAACTTTTAGGCAGTGTAGTTTGAAGTCTCGTACTTCCTTGCAGCTGCCTGGAGTACTAATACTATCCTGTAATAGTATAGTATTTGCGTAGGGGTGGGATCACCCTTGTATAGTTTCAATCAACATCCATTGGCTTTTCCCATAAATAACTCCCCATTCAACTTTGCGAGTTGAACTGCACCTCCATCTGTATTTTCCTTCACAACATATGGCCCCAACCAATGCATCTGAAATTTTCCCATGAACTTGGTGAACTTACTGTCATATAGCAACACTAAATCTTTGATCTTAAAGGTGTGTTGTTTTATATGGCGATCATGCCATTCCTTTTCACGGTCCTTCTACAACTACTGATGAAATCTAGCCAAGAAGCGATCCTCCTCCAACTCAAAAAGTTTTCCTCCATGGTATCGCGATCATCCATGTCCGTAACTACTACAATCCATAAGCTTGGAATTATGTACTACATGGGCATTACAACCTCTTTCCCATATACCAGACTGAACAGTGTTTGTCCTATCAATGTTTTTAGGTAGTTCGGTATGCCCAGAGGACCACTGGTATGCACACATCCCAATCGCTTCACTTCATGTTACAAATATTTGTCAAAACGCTTTCCAAAATTTTGTTGAAGGCTTCTACTGTTCCATTTGCTTGAGGGTGATAAGGCATAATTTTCTGATGGTATATCTGGAATTCCTCAAGTAACGTGGAAATTGTCTCATTCAATAAGTGTGTGCCCCTATCACTCCTTAAAATTTTAGGGCACCTTTACCAAGACAAGATATATTCAAAAATAAACTTCATGGTGGTAGAAGTGCTACAATCTTTTATAGGTTGTGCCTCCACCCACCTGGTTAAGAATTTAGTCACAGTAATGATATACCTAGCTCCTCTCTTCTTCCCCAACAGTTGTATTGGTCCCACAAAGTCTATTTCCCACTTATCAAAAGTTTGTAATGTAACTTGTGGATTTAGTGGCAATTCGTCTCTTCGTGATAGTCTTCCCATCCTCTGACAAACATCGCATGCTTTGCAATATATTTTGGAGTCTTTATGCACATTTGGCCACCAAAGTCCTATGCGTAGGATTTTCTGCACAGTTTCTCTTCCTACATAATGTCCTCCTACTACGCCTCCATGTGCTTCTACAAGGATATTTTTCCACTCATACTCCAAAACATACCTACACAATATTCCATTAGAGCCCATTTTGTATAAGTGTCCAACGATAACAGAGAAATATGTAGCCCGGACCACCAACTCTTTCTTTTGTTGCATCGAATACCCTTTAGGAGTGGTACCTGTGGAAAAAAATTGAGTTATATTTGCGAAATGATCATATGTGACGTGAACCGCAAATATCTGCGCATCAGGAAACCCTTCCTCCAAACTCATAGGCTCATCCCCATTTTCAATGTGAAATAGGTGATCTGGACCACCATTCAAGCACCTTGGCTTCACAATTACTTCGAAATCATATTCCTGGAAAAGAAGCAACCATCTAAAAATATTCCCCCCCCCCCCCCACCAACACAGGCTTGTTGACCAAGTATTTCAGAGCAAAATGATCTATATACATCTTCAAGTGCACACCCAACAGATAGTGTCTGAATTTCTACAGCGCATACACCATTGCTAAAACTTCACGCTCTGTGGTTGAATAGTTATTTTCTGCCTTCGAAAACTTTCTACTTGCAAATGTTATTGGATGGTCAATATCTCCTTCACCTCATTGGGTCAGCACAACTCCTAACGCGATGTAAGAGCATCTACATGGACATGGAATTCCTTCTTCCAGTCGGGAAACACTAAAATGGGTGTAGTGACCATTTTCTCCTTTAAGACATCCAAACTTTTCTGGCAATCCTCGTCCAAGCAAAAAATCACATCCTTCTTTAATAATTTTTCTATAGGCGTAGTGATTTGTGCATATGCTTTGATGAACTTCCTATAATATCCCATATGGCCCAACATTGTGCGCAGTTCCTTAACATTCTTCAGGGCTTCCAAATTGACACTTACTGCAATTTTGGTAGGGTCTACCATTAATCTGTGCTTCCAAACAACATGGCCCAAGAGTATCCTGTGGGGTATGCAGAATATGAATTTATTCAAATTAAGGGTTATTTGATGCTTTCAACAAGTATCAACATGAGGCACGGACTAGCAACATGACACTTTACTAACTCAAACATTGTCCAGTCATCGAAATAGACCTTCAAAAATTTATGGATAAATTCCTTGAAGGTTGCAATTACCACCTTAGAAAATATTGTAGGGGTGTTCTCAAGTCTGAAAGGCATAACCGTATACTGGAAACACCCCCATTCAGTAGCGAAGGTAGTCTTATTTTTGTCCTCTGATGTGATCTTGATCTGATGGTACCCTAAGAATCCACCATGAATGAATATGCTTCCTTTCCTCCAACATTATCCAGTACCTCATATGTGAAAGGCATAGGGAATGGATTGTGGACACACACGTCATTCAACTTCCTTAATTCTACACAGATTATAATTTCACCCCACGTTTTCTTTTATTAAACCACCACGGGACTAACCTAGTCTGATTTCTTGACAGGTTCAATGATCTCGGCTTCAAGCATTTTATCTAAGTCCTTGCGCACTTTTTCCTTATACTTAGGATTTAATCGATAGGGGTATTGTTTCACAAGCTTCACATCTGGCTTCAAAGTGATCTTCATGACTCCCAGATCCCCTATTATCCCTTTTAGGTCAGATAACTTGGTGGGAAACAAGTCCTGATACTCTCGTAAGAGCTCACAGCCTTATCTACTGTATCTTCATCCCAATAGTCACCTATGTTCGTGAACTTCAACTGTGCTTCTGATCCAATATTTACCTACTTGGTCTTTAAGGGTTCTTATATATTAGCGATTTCTACTTTAGGTCCCTCGACTCTGCGTTGTCCTTCAGCCTCAAGAATGTGGATGTTCTTTGGATCTTCTTCACCATCCTCCATGGTCACATTGTAGCATTCAAGCACATGGTGCAGCTACGTACCCCAATTTGGTTGTACCCATTCAACTAGTTATTCAGGAATTTTGAATATAGTGGCTTTCATTGTCTGCAGTGCTTCATCTATACACTTAAACCCATATTCAAAGCTAAAAGTTAACAGAAAAGTTTATTTCAAAACGTCCCATTCTGTGGTCCCATGTCACATCTTTGTTTCTAGATACCAGTTCATCGGGATTGTATCTAAAGTGTGGTAGAATATATGAACCCAATTTGGTTGCAGTTCTTCTCCCCATGCTTTTGTCCAACAAGTTAAGTGTTGGCACGGATTGTCCTTCCTTGTTTACTTCTCTGCAATGCAGATATTAGCATAACCAAACCTCAACTTCAACATTCTTCGATATTCCTTCCAATCTGCAAAAAATGTTCTTATGTGTGCCCCAACAATGGGTAGGCATAGCTCGCAGTTCATGTCTAGCACTTGGAACCAATGTTCCTCTAGTACATCCCTTTCAAATTTATCTAGAAAAATATTGGCATCTTCTAAACCATCATAATAAGGTAAATTGCATACCTCAGTGGAGATACATCATAGTGATTTGGTAATCTTTTTGTAGCGTAGAGATGATACTTCATGCAAACAGTTATGCCAGTGTTCGAGCTCCTCATCTGAATTTGAATTACAGGAGCTTTCCTTCTCCCATATTATTTACCATCTATCATAGGGTTTATCCAATCTTCATCTCACCATTCAGCTTATAGTTCTGCTCAATATCGTCGTCCTCCTCATAGTTGTGGACTAGTTCAATATACCACACACCTTCAGCTGGGTCTAATGGTACAATAACCCTCAATTAGTTCTTTTCAAATGTCATATTACACTTTTTCAAATTGATTATTGCGTTCATATCAAATGCCCAATCAATTCCAAGCATTGTTGGATAAGGGTTACTGTCGTCCACTATTTCGATCACTTCCAAGTCAGCTATGGCACGCACCCCTTCAATATCCACCGTCACTCCATGTAGGTTCCCCATAGGAATAATCTTCTATTGATTGACCATTCTCAACTGGATCAAGGACCACTATAGCACTGGTCTTCCCATTCTTTCCCAAGTTTGTTTCAGTTGAACATTTGCATTAGACCCTAAATCAAGAATTACCTGGTCCATTTCGTATTCTCCAATCTACATAGTCAATCTCATTTCACGACCATTGCTTTTCTTACTTTTTCACACCTTATGTATTTCACCTTGTTCGAGTAGTGACTTACTCTTACCATTGCAATTATCTATCAATTCTTGCAGTCCTTCTATTGCCTTCTTGTCCCTTAGGAGTTTCATGAAATTTTTTAAAAATGATACTAATAATGACGAGTTTTCCTCCTATACAGTACTGGTATCTTCAGTTTTCCCCTTACTTTGACTCCTTGACATAGAAGCTCCATCAGCCGTGAAGCTCCTCTTTGATTCCATAAACATTTCCTTCACCTTATTTACATCAAATCATGTCTCCTTATAAGCATCCTTGCAAACCCACACCGCCTTCTGGTTGTTTCCCCTTATCTTCTCTAGTAGTTGTACCGCTTCGCATAACAATGTTGACACTGGGCCCATCTTCGCGAGGCTCCGGCCTCATCATGTGGATGTTTTGTATAGGCTGCTAGGTCTGAGTCTTATTTTCTTTCATCTTTGCAATAAGAACTAAGCAATCTTCTATAACATGGTCAAATTGTCGACAATATTGACAGGAAGGATGTGTTGGATTCTGGCAATCATGTGCAAAATGACCCGCTACCCCACAATTGTAATAGATGATCCGACTACAACATCTTCCAGTTCCTCCTCCTTGGCCTTGCAATCCTCCATGTGCTACAATTGCACCCTAATATTGAGGACGATTCTCTACCTGCATTTTATACGTATGGGTTCTGTCCATCATTAATTCATAACTTTGACAATGGTGCTCATCATGACCTACAGATTTTCATAAATTACAAAATAACTACTGGGGGTCTGTAAAAACTTTTGTAGTAAATGGAAATTATATGTCACATGTTTTCCTATAACTTGACAAATAGTGCACCATGGTGCGACTCCTGTGCTCAGTCTAGTGGTATTTTCTAGCTTCAACGGGACAAGACCTCCCCCAATAAGACAATTACGATAGACTAGATATGCCCTAATAAAGGAGTTACCTTGTTGAATATGACCATGAAGACATATTGAAAAGGCACCCTAGCCTTGTTGAATTATGCTCATAATTCCCATGTGATGAAGCCCTAATATAGTAACCCTAAATGTATCAATATGTCAAGTAAACCCTAGTCCTTGGATAAAACCTAATGCATGAAGATCACATGCACTAGCATGTCAAAATAGTGAAAATTTTCTAATCCACTTGATGCTCTAATTCCATAAACGAAATTATTTTAGGGTTGTTATGAAAAAATATGCATATGATGAAAGAAAAATTAAATTTCCATCATTAGAGGTCATATCTTGAAGGGAATACTATATCAACTTATAGAGGAGGTCATAATCTTTCCAATAAGTACTCACTTGCCTCCTAATTTCTTAGCGTTGAATAGAAATCAATTTTTGAAATTAGCATACGTCAAAAATTGTCAAACTATCCAAGCCAACTTGAGTAGGCTCATAACCCTTAGCAAAGAGGTGTGTCCCTTCAGAATATGGAAAAACCACTATAAATATAAACCTAAATCTTTCCATTCAAGCTCATATTTTTTGATGGAGACAAGACAAGAGGTACAAAAGTAGTTGCAACCTAGAAAAGCAAGGTAGACAAGTTTGTGGAATTATTCTTGGGTTAAATATTCTCCCACATGTTCAAGCTAAGAGCAGAGAAGTTGTTGTAGTTTCCATGGTTGAAGTTGTCGTAGTTGTCGTGGTCAAAGTTGTCATAGTTTCTATGGTTGAAGCTATCATAGTTGTCGCAGTCACAACTATTGTAGTTGTCCTAGTCACAGTTGCTGTAGTTGTCATGATTGAAGCTATCATGGTCGAAATTTCCATAGTTTCCGTTGTTTAAGTTGTTGTGGTCGAAGTTGTCATAGTTGTTGTGGTCAAAGTGTTTATTTATTGGGATTGTAGAAATAGAGCTTGTTGAAGTCTTCTCTTGAGAATAGAAAAAGGCAAAGTTGGAGAACCTTGTGAAGTAACATATTAAATATTTATGGAGATCATTGAAGATGATGCGTTGAAGCCATCAAGAGGTGACCTTGAAGAAGTTTTTTTTTTTGGGTAACATGAAGATATTTGGAGACACCTTTTGAGAAGACAAAGTTTTCATTAATGAGCTAAGTTCTTTGGAGATCAACAACATTGTTGAAGATGAAGATTATTGTCAGGGCTGGTTGCAGAAGATATTGGGAGCCTTGAAGAACTATTAAAATTGTCTTGACGAATTGAAGCCATGGGATTGAACCCTAGAGGATAGGAGTCCTAAATAAAACCAAGTTGGAGCCTCATAGAGACAAAGTTGGTGCCTTGGAAGATAAGTTTGGAGCCCTAGAGGATAGGAGTCCTCACAAGACTAGGTCGAAGCCTATACCAAAGATGGGGTTGGAGCCCTTGAGGTTGGTGCCTTGGAAGTCCAAGTTGGTACTTGGAAAATATAGGTTGGAGCCTAGGAGATTGAAGATCAACATCTTCATCTATGGTTGGAGCCCTACATATATTGTACTTGATTTATTATAAAGGAGAAATTAATAAAATAATTTATTCTCATTGTTCATTTTATGTTCTAAATATAAGTGATCTAACCGGTAAAAATAACAATTGAACAGAAATATTGATTCACCCCCCCCAGTATTTACAACAATTGTTATCAGAGCTAGTACCTTCACTCAAAGCCTAACACCTTGAAGATATATCCTTAGAACATAAATGGAAAATCCAAGGAAGAAATCCCCCAGTCCTCCTAAAGATGTCTCTTCCTCAACCATGAAAACTGAAGACAAACAAATTGTGAAAGTTCCAGTGCTCAATGGAAACTTTGATGTATGGAAGGTAAGAATGAAAAATTTCTTAATGGATCAAGGAATTGGAGTATGGGAATCAGTGATAATTGATAGCACGATGAATGATGAATCCAAGGAGTATAATTGATCCAAGAGGATCTCGAGACACCAAGGGGATGGATAAAGGCTCGAAATTCAAAATTGCTTAAAGGAGAATTTGATGGCATTAGTTGAGAGGGCTCGTCTTCCCGATCACGGTGAGTGAACAGTTTGTCAATCCAAGATCGTATGCAAAAGATAGAGCTTTTCAAAGATTGGTATGGCAGAGGAAAAATGGGGCCCACAGTGTGCCACATGGCATCCTAGTCAGCATGTGCGACCCACATGGCAGCCCACCGAATACTAACACATGGCAACCCATCATTAGCCTCCTAAACCTACACAAGGAAACATGAATATTTTGGTTACAACTACAATTTTTATATAATTATCCAATTAACTATATAAATAACAATATAAAAACCAAATCAAAAAATATAATAACCAAAATATATAAAACCATATAATAATATGGAATATCCTAACCATATATTCAAACCAACGCATATACAATGCACATAAACCAAAGTATATATTATAGTTTGTAAACCTTATCTCAAAGCTATATACCATATAAAGTCCAACATACAACATATGGGAAATATGTTATGGTAAAGGTTTGCAACCAACATAACAACACAAACAATATATACCATATAATCAAAACCAATATGGTTATATAATAGACAGTGGAAGGTTATATGGATATAACCAACGTATGATGGTTATGGTATATGGGGAAAACACTTTACCATAAAGTTTAAAAACCAATGCATGTTATATATGGTCAACGCATGGAGATACGACATGGCTTGGGGGCAACCACGTGGTGGTCTTGCCGCCCACATATATCATGTACAGCACCCAAATTAAGTGTGGATTCCTTAGGTTGGAGATTTGGATGGGTGCGGTTCCATGGAGTACCAGGCCAGTCCCCGATGAAAATTAAAAATATATATTATGTATTAAAAATCCATGGGTGCGGTCCCATGGATTTTGCACCTCTCAGCGACGAGAATCCATTGGTAATGTCAGTTTCTACAACAGAGCTCTACAATCTTCAGGCATTTTTCAGCATGGAGGTATAATGTTCCATTTTTGTAACTGATGAATGTAACTTATTTTGATGCCATTTTTAATGAATGAAGGCCTCCCCATTGATCGAGTAGGGCCCAGAGACGTAGTCCAGGAGGGAAAAACTCTATTATCAAGTTCTTGTCTTCTTGTCTTCTCATGTGTTTCTTCTTCTTCTTCTCACATGTGCACATTTAAGTTTCTCTTTGGTTAAGCTACAAACTGTTTATGTAATTCTTTTCATGCATCTATAAACAAAAGATAACCTAGATCAAGTGGTATCAGAGCAGGTATGTTTAGATGTGACTTGCATGTTTGTATGCTAACGAGAAATAGGCTCTGAAGAGGCGAAGGAGAATTACAGTCTTTCGATCTCGAGGCGGGGCGTGCACAACGAAGGAGAAACATGGTAGATGAAGAGGCTCGGTATGAGGAGGAGCTCAATTTTCACAAGACTTTCTATATGATGGCAGATCGCGTTGAGAAGTTGTTCTCAAAGCTCGAGAAGTAGGAAAATGTAGAGGGGAAAACTCCAAAAGGACAAGGTCCAGTACATGGAGGTGATGGAGGAGATCCACCTCCTTCTCCTTCTACAAGTGAAAGTTCTTCTTCCTATCATCATAGTGATAATAGAAATTCAAAAAATGCAGCTAAGAAGCCCTTTTTAAAATTAGATGTTAAATTTGATCTGGCCATATACAATGGTGAAAGCAATGCAGAAACGCTTAATAATTGGATAAGGCAAATTGAGATCTAAAGCAGGATTCAGCAAATCGTGGAGGATGAAGCAAAGATTCAGTTGGCCTCTTTGTGATTAACCAACGCTGCTCTCGTTTGGTGGGAGAGAAAGGTACAAAGCAGTAAGGATGATCTTTATTCCTCTTGGCCTAATTTCATTTCTGCATTAAAAGAGCAATTTTATCCATTGGGTTACATGCAAAAAGCTTTAATGAACTGGCAATATTTAAGGCAAGGAAAAGGTCAAGATGTTTAGAGTTTTACACAAGAATTTAGGAAGCAAGCACTAAATTTGGTACTGCACTTGATAAACCTGAAATTGTAACTAAATACATTGGATCGTTACATAATTATATTAGACATTCATTGTTATTGTTTGAACCAACCACCATTGATGCGGCCAGTGTAAAGGCCATTCATATTGAGAACGGGGGCAAATATGACAGAAATGACCAATCAAAGAGAATAGCAGTAGTCAAGAGAAGGGGAGCAAAGCCCTCTTGTACCCATTGTGGGAAAGAGGGGCATGATGAAGAGAATTGTTGGAAGCTACACCCAGAGCTGAGACCTGAAAGGAATGACAGAAATTGGAAATAGAAGGTTGTCGCCACCGTAAAACAAAACCAAGATTCTGAGTTAGAGGAAGATGAGAAAGTCACAGCTACAGGATTTGCACGAGGTAGGCCCATTGACTTGGGGTCTAACTCTGGTGATGAGATGAAGTTTGCAGCCCTAGGGGTTGCGACAAGAGGACCCATAGATTTGGGGTCTGATTCTGGTTATGAATCAAGGATTTCAAACTGGACAATTCCCTCAACAGGACGCTAAGAACTTGAAATTAACCACCACATCCAAGCAGAGAATGTGGAACTAAGGAGGCTTCTACAGGAGACAAGCGATGAAAACCAAAGGTTACTGTGCAAGTTGCAAGCCAAGGATGGGGCCTTGGAACAAGCACAACATAGCTATCGGGAGGTAAAAAGCAATTCTCCAATTTCATATGATTTTCATGATGACGAGTTTGCTGCTTTTGAAAAACATACTACAGAGATTGGATTGAGACTAATGAAAAAAATGGGATATCAAGGAAAGCTCCTCGGCATCAAAGGCCAAGGCATCATAAACCCCATCAAATTCAAGGAGTTGCCGCACCATGCAGGAATCAGATACACCAGAAAGGCAGTGGAGGAAAACAACAATATAGCTAGTAACCAGCCAACAACAGACGATGAAATTCCTTCCTCACAATCTAGCGATAGTGAGGGCTCCATGAACACCTCTTGAAGAAACACCAAGGGGAAGCACCCCAAGGTATCCCCGAAATTTTGGAGGAGAAAGAATCGATGTAGTTATTGCAACAAAGAGGGACACCAACAAACCATGTTTCTAATGCTCCATGTTCCAGAAACATCGCCAGAGGAGCCGAAATATGAACATGTTCCACAGAAGAATCGCACCAGTAACGATGGTCTGCTTTGTTAAGATGGTTTTTTAGGAGTAGTAGCTTGTTATGGCCACCATTGTAAATCATACGTTGCAATGTAAAAATGATGGCGTGTTTCCCATTAGTTCAAGACGCAACAATGATATTTTGGCCTTTCCTTATTAGTATTTGAGGCATTGATTACTTTTTATGTAATCCTTGGCCAATGAGTGTGTGCTATGAACTCTTGGCAAGGAGGGGTTTTTGAGTCATGTGTGGTGTGCATGATTGCAAGAATGTACCAATCTCACATGCAGGAGATTGACTGTGTGGATTGATAGTGTGCTAATGCTTTTGGACGACCAAAAGCCCCTCATTGGGGAGGATTGATCCAGGAGGATCTCGAGACACCAAGGGATGGATAAAGGCTTGAAATTCAAAATGGATTAAAGGATAATTTGATGGCATCCGTTGATTCCTGATCGCAGTGACGTGAACGGTTTGTCAATCCGAGCTGGTATGCAAAAGATAGAGCTCTTCAAATATTGGTATGGCAGAGGAAAAATGGGGCCCACAGTGTGCCACATGGCATCCCAGTCAGAATGTGGGACCCACATGGCAGCCCATCAAACACTAACACATGGCAGCTCATCATTAGCCTCCTAAACCTGCACAAGAAAACATGAATATTTTGGTTACAACTACAATTTTTATATAATTATCCAATTAACTATATAAATAACAATATAAAAACCAAATCAAAAAATATAATAACCAAAATATATAAAACCATATAATAATATGGTATATCCTAACCATATATTCAAACCAACGCATATACAATGCACATAAACCAAACTGTAATATTCCTAATTAGCCATGGCTAATTGGGATATTCGATTTTTGCTTATTTTTGCCTTCTATAGTTATTTATGAATAAAAAAGTGAGAAAAAGGCGACATGACTCACCTTTAGAATAAAAGTCACTACCTAGGTAGCACAACGTTGTGACTTAAATGGGAGCCAAGGGGGCCAAAGGGGGGATGCAAAGATGGAGCCCACACAACCACTTGGAGGGACTGTGTAGAAGGGAAGAAACACGTGGCAAGAGAGAAATTACGCTGGAGAAGGTGGGCCTTGGGATTGAGAGAGGAAAAGGCTATAAACGAAAGAAGAGCTTCCTAATCTTGGCATTCAGTTATGTGCATTTGAGCTAGTCATTTCGATTTATGAGCACGCTAGTTGTTTAGCTAGTCTGCAACATTGTTTAGTGCATTGAGTGTCTCCGTTCGGAGATCTCACCCTTAGCCTCGAGGGACTTCGAGTGCCTGCTCAGGCAAGGTAGTTCCATCAATATTTTTGTAGTAGTTTCGTTGGTAATTGGCAGGAGGATTGAGGACTGTAGATGATTGCGTAGGCTTGAGAGGGATGACACAGTTCCTTCTGGCAAGAGTTCTGGATTAAGGGTTTGCAGCAGGATTTGTGCTGGGAGATTGAGCAAGGTATTAGCCCTTGCATATTGGAGGTTTTGGAAAAGGTTTCAGGCTTATTTTTCGGAGGGTTTCATTCAGTGGCAGCACAGAGCATTGAGGGACTATGCAAAACCGCAAGGGGGTGATTTTCGGGGGTCGCCTATTCCAGGAAATCTTTCTAGGTTTTTCTGGGTTTCTTGAGTAGAGCCCGATTCCAAAGTTTCAGCATTTTCTGAGGAGGGGAATAGCCCCAAATCCTCATTTGATTTCTAGCAGCAGCAGCACAACAATTCTCCAGCAGCTTCCACGTAGTTCTAAGAGAGTTCGTTCTTTGCTATTCTAAGTGTATTTCTTCACTTGCCTTGTGCAAGTCAAGGTGCCATCTTTCTGATCACCTCCTGTACTCATTCTATTGCTCAGTATAATAAAATGGCTTAGCATTTCTCGCTGCATTTCTTGAGTATCTGCTTATATTTCATGTTTACATTTTTATATGCTGCACCATTGTTATTTTTGTCATTTTGAGCTTCCTGGTTATTATATCATTTGCATGTATTGGGTTGGAGTTTTGCTGGGGTTTGAGGAATATTCCTAAAAGGGATATTACAGTGGTATCAGAGCATAGATCTGGCTCAGCCTGTGGAGCTAGCAATCTATGACACCACGGGAAAAACCCTACATCTGTTATATAGGTAGGAGATACAGAGACACTGGGTGTAGGTTGGAAAATACCTATGGAGAGGGAGACTGTGTTCTAGTAGTGGATGCAGAACAGGACGAGCCTGTGGTGGATGTAGAGTAGAAGGATCCGATGGCAGACAAGGACGGAAAGAGATTTACGGATATGCTCCTCAAATCAGTACAGGATCTGTCGAGGTAGATTGAGGTGATGGGGCAGAGATTCATGGTAGTAGAGGCCAGACAGCATGAGAGCCCATGGGTTTTCAGATTGGTGAGGGATCGGGTGCATCCCATCATTTGCCAGAGAAATGTGATACTGTGCAGCAGGTGGCCTCACATGCCCCTACACACTCTACCATGCCCACTTTCTTAGGAGCAGACAGGGGGGCCGAAGCCCAATAGGAGGCAGAGCCCAGTCATATGGGTAATTATTTTGCAGAGTACCAGGCCTATGGGCAAGAGTTCAGGGATGCTCTTTCATTTAGAGACTTTGTTCAGCTCCAGCGGGATAGTAGACACTGTGACCATGACAGAGGGAACTGGCATTACCATGATGGGGACACCCACCGTGCAGTGGGTAGATTCGACTTGTCTACATTTGATGGTTCATCAAACAGTTTGGAAAAGTCTTGGGTGGAGAAGTTGGACATTTATTTCCATCTTAACCAGATGTCGGAGACAAAGGCCATGAAGGTGGAAACATTCAATTTGGATGGTGAGGCTCAGGATTGGTGGTTTCATGGGATGGTTACACTTAGACACTCCACAATGACGACATATGTTGAGTTCACCAGGAGATTAATGGAGCGATTTGATCGGAGGGATCGAGAGCAGCATTTTGTTGAGCTGACGAGACTCAAATAGATAGGGAGCCTAGAGACCTACATTGTAGATTTCTTGAGGGTCTCAGTGATGGTGTCAGATCTATCCACGGCACAAAGGATCTATATGTATGTTGAGGGATTGGCAAAGCCACTTCGGGGTTTAGTCCGATCCACTAGACCAGCCACATTGCAGGATGCTATTAGCAGGACCCCGGACTTACAAGATGTCTTACCTAGGACCCGAACACCTTACCCCCAGAGATAGACATTCCAGTCTAAGGGGAAGGATGTGAAGGTTCCACCTCCAAAGGGGAATCTAGTATGAGTACAGATTTATGATGATGCCAGGAGGGAGTTGAAGAATAATCGGTTGTGCTTCACCCGTCAGGAGCCGTGGGCATCGGGACATAGATGTGCTGCTAGAAAAGCACATTTTATTGAGGTCTTCTCCGAGAGCAGTGGGGAAGAGGATGAAGAGGATGATGTGGAGGCAGGAGATAGTCATGCCATGCAGGGACCTTTTCCACCTCCACCACCATCAATAGATGGCACATCTTTTGCACCTACTGAATGGGCCCTTGCAGCATTGCGAGGAGTTCCCAAGTATCTGACGCTACATGTACGGGGGACAGTACATGGCCAGCGAGTATCAGTTTTGGTTGACAGTGGGGCAACCCACAACTTCATCAATGTACAGATGGTTGAGTGGAGAGGTATGCAGACAGAGAGCTTTGATGGGTTTTCAGTTTTGGTCCCAGGATATCAAACCATGATATGTGCTCGTTATGTTCCAGAGCTATCGGTGATGATGGGCACCTACACATTGACTGACCACTTTTTCGTGGTCGATATTCCGAACACCAACATGATACTGGGTGTTCAGTGGCTCATCACTCTAGGGAAGGTCATGACAGATTAGAAGACCCTAGAGATGGAGTGGGATGATGAGAAAAGAGGGAGACATGAGAAGATACGAGGACAACACACATATTCACCTCAGACTGTTTCAACTCATCAGATGGAGGCAGTCTTCCGAAAGGGAGACATAGAGTGGGCAATGGAGCTGCGTGCATCAAAGGTAGGGCCTATAGGGCAGACGGTGCATCCAGAGATACACTCCATCCTCGACCGGTATGCCATAGTGTTTGGGGAGATTCCACCAGGACAACCACCGAACCGAGGGTTTGAGCACACCATTGAGCTTGAACAGGGTATTCAGGGAGTGATTACTATTCCCTATAGGCATCCCAAGGCCTATCGGGATGATATTGAGTGGGCCATTCAGGAGTTGCTAGCTCTTGGGCACATTCAGCCGAGCATGAGTCCTTTTGCTTCTTCCGTGGTGTTGGTGAAGAAGAAGGATGGCACATTGAGGATGTGTAATGACTACAGGGCCCTGAACAAGAAGACACTGAAGAACAGGTGCCCCATACCCAGGATCGACAAGTTGATGGATGAGTTGAGAGGAGCACAGTTCTTCTCAAAGATTGATTTGAGATCTGCGTACCATCAAATTCACGTGAGGGAGCAGGACATTCCCAAGACCATCTTCAGATGTCACTATGGGCACTTTGAGTTCTTGGCGATGCCCTTTGGGCTAACCAATGCCCCCGCCACATTTCAATCCTACATGAATCACATCTTCCGCAATCACTTGAGGAAGTTTGTGTTGGTATTCTTTGATGACATTCTCATTTACAACAAGACTTGGGAGGAGCATCTCCAGCACATTGAGACAATGTTGCGTATCTTGTAGGAGTAGCAGTTCTATGCCAAACTCTCCAAGTGTGAGTTTGGGTTGATAGAGATGTTGTATTTAGAGCACATCATAGGGGTGGACGAAGTGAGAGTCCATGAGGAGAAGATCAAGGCGATTAGAGAGTGGCTAGAGCCGAGGAACGTGACAGAACTCCGGGGATTCATTGGCATTTGTACTTACTACTGGAAGTTCGTCAAGAGTTTCTCACAGCTTGCTGCACCCCTGACAGATTTGATGAGGAAGGGGGCTTTCAGTTGGACGGACACAGTGCAGCGAGCCTTTGACAGGATCAAGGAGGTTATGAGCAGCTGCCCAGTGCTTACATTGCCAGATTTCACGTAGCCATTTGTTTTGGAGTGTGACGCGTCAAGAGAGGGGATTGGCACAGTATTGATGCAGGGAGGTCACCCTATAGCCTATGAGAGTCGGAAGCTCCTTCCGCACGAGAGGTTTTATTCTATATACGACAAGGAGATGTTGGCCATCATGTATGCATTGGCTAAGTTCCGACAGTATTTAGTAGGTAACAGGTTCAGTGTGAGGACTGACCACAATAGCCTCAGATTCTTTTTGGAGCAGACGCAGCTACAGGAGAGGCAGTAGTAGTGGATCAACAAGATCCAAGCATATGACTTTGACATTGATTATTTCAAGGGTAAGAACAACGTGGTAGTAGATGCTCTTTCACGTAGACCAGCCACGTTGTCTCTTATGAGCTTGGACACAGACTGGAGGGCTCGACTCTTAGTTGAGTACTCCAAGGACAAGTTTGCATGTGAGGTTTTGGATGGAAAGGTCGCAGATGAAAGGTACAGGGTGGTCGATGAGATCATCTACTACAGGGATCAGATCTTCTCGACTGAGGGATCTCAGCTCAAGAAGAAGATACTTCAGGCATCACATGATTCACCATTGGCCGGTCATCAGGGGTTTACTAAAACCTACAGGGCCATTAGAGAGAGGTTCTCCTGGAAGGGCCTCAAGGAGGACGTACTTCAACATATCAGGGAGTGTGACGTTTATTAGAGGAACAAGGGGGAGATGAGCCATCTCGCAGGTTTATTACAGCCTCTTCCCATTCTGAAGGGGAAATGGGAGAGTATTTCGATGGACTTCATCACAAGGTTTCCCATGGTACAAGGCAAGGATTGTATCTTTGTCATCGTTGATCAACTGATGAAGTACACACATTTCCTTGCCATATCTGCACACTACACAGTAGCATAGGTGGCCGAGCTATTCTTCAGAGAGGTCTTCAAGCTGCATGGTCCTCCTAAGACCATCGTCAGTGACAGGGATAGCCGTTTCATGGGCGGGTTTTGGTAGGAGCTTTTTCAGTTAGTGGGGACAGAGTTGACAACGAGTACCAGTTATCACCCACAAACAGACAGACAAACAGAGATATTTTATAAGTGGCTGGAGGGCTACTTGCGTAACTATGTCAATGGGCAGCAAAGGGCATGGTTGAAGTGGCTGCATCTAGGGGAGTACTGCTACAACACTACACATCACTTGTCCATTGGTATGTCACCATTCTATGCTTTGTATGGGTATCATCCTTTATCTTTTGTTGACATGATGTTTGGTGATAGCAAGGCTCCGAGAGCCAAGATCTGGATCCAAGAGAGTCAGGATATCCTTTGAGCTCTCAAGGATAACATGGCTACAGCGCAAAACCAGCAGAAGTTGTATGCTGACAGGGGTCGGGTGGAGAGACAGTTTGAGGTAGGGGACATGGTCTACCTATGATTACAGCCATACCGATAGTCGTCACTGAAGCATAAGGGGACTGAGAAGATCAAGCCCCGCTTTTATGGGCCATATAGGGTGATACGCAGGATTAGACAGGTTGCATATGAGTTGGAGCTGCCCCAAGGCATCAATATTCACAACGTTTTTCATGTATCATACCTGAAGAAGGCGTTGGGGCAGCAGGTGACAGTGACAAATGAGCTACCACCCATGGATGATGAGGGGCATTTGGTGTTGCAGCCAGAGGCTAGGGACAGGCAACTGTGAAGCAAGACGGTCCGGGAATTCTTGGTGAGGTGGAAGAATTTGCCGGATGAGGATGCCACTTGGGAGAATGAGAAAATATTGAAACATCCATCACTTCAGTTGCTTGAGGACAAGCAACATTTTGCCAGGGGAGACTGTAATATTCCTAATTAGCCATGGCTAATTGGGATATTCGATTTTTGCTTATTTTTGCCTTCTATAGTTATTTATGAATAAAAAGGTGAGGAAAAGGGGAAATGACTCACCTTTAGAAGAAAAGTCACTTCCTAGGTAGCACAACATTGTGACTTAAAGGGGAGCCAAGGGGGCCAAAGGGGGGATGCAGAGATGGAGCCCACGCAGGCACTTGGAGGGACTGCGCAGAAGGGAAGAAACATGTGGCAAGAGAGGAATTACACTGGAGAAGGTGGGCCCTGGGATTGAGAGAGGAAAAGGCTATAAAGGAAAGAAGAGATTCCTCATTTTGGCATTCAGTTATGTGTATTTGAGCTAGTCATTTTGACTTATGAGCACACTGGTTGTTTAGCTAGTCTACAACATTGTTTAGTGCATTGAGTGTCTCTGTTCGGAGATCTCACCCTTATCCCCAGGGGACTTTGAGTGCCTTCTCAGGCAAGGTAGTTCCATCAGTATTCAGTTTCGTTGGTAGTTTGCAAGAGGATTGATCACTGTAGATGACTGCATATGCTTGAGAGGGATGACACAGTTCCTTCTGGCAGGAGTTTTGGATTGAGGGTTTGCAGTAGGATTTGTGCTGGGAGATTGAGCAGGGGATCAGCCCTTGTATATTGGAGGTTTTGGCAGACGTTTCAGGTAGATTTCTAGAGGGTTTCATTTAGTGGCAACCCAGAGCATTAAGGGACTGTGCAGAACCCCAAGGGGGTGATTTTCGGGGGTCGGGTATTCCAGGAAATCTTTCTGGGTTTTCTGGGTTTCTTGAGTAGAGCCCGTTTCCAAAGTTTTAGCATTTTCCGAGGAGGGGAGCAACCCCAAATCCTCATTTGATTTCCAGTGACAGCAGTAGCATGGCAGTTCTCCGGCAGCTTCCACGCAGTTCTGAGAGAGGCCATTCTTTGCTATTCTTAGCGTATTTCTTCACTTTCCTTGTATAAGTCGAGGTGCCATCTTTCTGATCACCTCCTGCACTCATTCTATTGTTTAGTATAATAAAATGGCTTAGCATTTCTCGTTGCATTTCTTGAGTATCTACTTATATTTCATGTTTACATTTTTATATGCTACACCACTATTATTTTTGTCATTTTGAGCTTCTCGATTATTATATCATTTGCACATATTGGGTTGGAGTTTTGTCGGGGTTTGAGGAATATTCCTAAAAGGGATATTACACAAACTATATATTATAGTTTGTAAACCTTATCTCAAAGCTATATACCATATAAAGTCCAACACAACATATGAGAAATATGTTATGGTAAAGGTATGCAACCAACGTAACAACACAAACAATATATAGCATATAATCAAAACCAATATGGTTATATAACATACAATGGAAGGTTATATGGATATAACCAATGTATGATGGTTATGGTATATGGGGAAACACTTTACCATAAAGTTTAAGAACCAACACATGTTATATACAGTCAACGCATGGAGATATGACATGGCTTGGGGGTAGCCACGTGGTGGTCCTGCCACCCACATATATCATGTACAACACCCAAATTAAGTGTGGATTCCATAGGTTGGAGATTTGGATGGGTGCGGTCCCATGGAGTACGGGCCCACTCCCCGATGAAAATTAAAAAAATATATTATGTATTAAAAAAAGGCATACGGTTTTTGGTATATGGTTATGTAAAAATGGGTTTTGATAAAAATAAACCATAACAACATTATGGTTTAATCCGCCCAGAATTATTTAAACTCATTTTGTTACCATTTTCAAGGTAGAGATCAACGGGCATGGATTTTGAGACCAGGTGGCAGAACCCTGAGCAACTAAGAAACACTGGTGGAGCCTTGCTTGAGCAGCATTTTTGCAGGAGGTGATTTTGGTCCAGACTCAGAATAGGGCAAGTTTTATATGGATTTTGCACCTCTTAGTGACGAGAATCCATTAGTAATGTTAGTTACTACAACAGAGCTCTACATTTTTCAGGCATTTTTCAGCATGGAGGTATAATGCTCCATTTTTGTAACTGATGAATGTAACTTCTTTTGATGCCATTTTTAATGAATGAAGGCCTCCCCATTGATCGAGCAGGGCTTGGAGACATAGTCCAGGAGGGACAAACTCCATTATCAACTTCTTGTCTTCTTGTCTTCTCATGTGTTTCTTCTTCTTCTTCTCACATGTGCACATTTAAGTTTCCCTTTGGTTAAGCTACAAACTGTTTATGTAATTCTTTTCATGCATCTATAAACAAAAGATAATCTGGATCAACAATACAAAAGAAATGAAGACAATTTTAAATGGGCCACCAAATTCTATAAAGGCCAATATGGAAAAATTCTCATCAGCAAAAGATATATGGGACAAACTTCATGACCTTCACTCAAAAGGAGCATTAACCATGACCTCTAGTCAATAAGATGATGGAAATCAATAAGGAAATCCAAATCCCACCAAGGAAGCTAAAAATAAGAATGATAACATCAAGGTGAAAGAATACCTAGAAGAATAAGAAATCAAAGAAGGCTTTGAAGAAGATCTCCTGACTAAACTTATAACTGCCATGGAAGAGATTATCAATTTGAAAAAGGAAAATGAGGAACTTAAGAAGAAATCGCAAGATGGTGACCAGGATAAGACAAGGAAGGAAGTTGAATTTTGCAAGCTTCAACTATAAGAAAGAGATGAGGAGCTCACTAAACTTATCCATCAAAACAAAATAAAGCATCATGAAGAAGTCATATCCATGACAAATCAATTGGATAAGGCAAAGAAAAGGGAAGAAACTTTGTCAAGCCACCTTGAACAAAGACTCAAGAACTTGAACCAAATTGAAGCAGAGATTGGTCAATACAATGAAGAGGTCTCCTCCCTTATATCTCAACTAGAAGAAGCAAGGAAACAAGCACAAGGAGTTGAGAAGGTGATGGAATCTTTGGCATTCATAGAAGGACAATTTGATGAAGCAAAAAAGGAGAGAAATGCCATGACATGCCAACTAGAAGAAAAGAATGATGACATCACCGAGTTAAGATCATAAATCACTTCTCTTAAGGCCCAATCATGTGAAGCAACAAAGATGAAGGAAGAAATGGTGATGATACTATCAAAGAAGGATGAATAATTCAAGAACATGAAAGAATAAATTGTCTTTCTTAAAAATGAAGTTGACTTTCTTAATAAGAACTTGAAGAGTTCTCAAACCCTAGAGACATCCTAAGTCATAAAAGGTCTCCCCTTGATAAATAGTATCTTGGATATGCAAGTGAATCCTCAAGAAAGAATGATAATGCTTCAAACAATAAGGATTTGAGGAAGCCAAAAAGAAACATTGATGCTCCCAGTTCCAGCAAAGGCAAGGAGAAGAGCCAAGACAACAATGGAATAAATCCTACTCCAAGGGGGGGACTTGCAAATGTTGTAAATAATACAAAAGGTAATGAATATCATCAAATAATCGCAAGGGAAAAAATACTTCAGAAGTACATCAAGGAAATATTAATCTCCCATGCACCAAAGTATATTTCTTGGTTATTTTTATTCTTGTACAAACTTTGGGCACATGAAAAAATATTGTAGGGCATATCACAAAGACAAATATAATGGTCCCCGTCAATATCCTAAAAACAATTTTGCAAGAAGAAGTCATGATTACGCATTCATAAGCAAGATGGAGTGCTTCAATTTCCATAACATTGAACATATGGCACGTGATTGTAACTTGACTTGGGTCCCTACACAAGCTAGAACCATGATAACCAAGCCAAAAAAGAAAGTTACACAAATATGGAGAAAGAAGCAAATTAGATCTAAAATTCTCTTTGATGCTCCAGCCAATAACACTTGTTGTTGATTTTATGAAGACATCCTTGAAAGATGTGTTATTCCAAGTGTTTGATGATGAGACTCTGCCAAAAAGGAGACCATATAGTTAGGGGGAGCTTGGGACCATTCTTACAGAGGATATTTGTGAATACGAAATCTTTGATAAGTCACTCATGGAGAATCATCCTTTGATAGACCATCTCTTGGGAGAAAATACATTGAAAAACATGATCCCTTACTCATCTGATGGACTGTTGTTAAAGATGTCTTCCAATCGATCACAAAGCAACAATATTTCTTGTCTTGAGCAAAAATAAGAGTTAAAGGAGTTTATGCTGGCAGGGGGAGTTGTTTCATCACATGAAGAAATGAAAACATCATCTACCTCATCCATTTCCATGAAAGCATACAAATTCTTAGGAAGAGAAAGCCCGTTAACAAAGGCATAATGACAAAGGAGGTTGAAAGAGAAACATAAAAAGAAGGAGCACCATGACAGGGGTAGCAACATATCTACTATGGAGTACTATCATTGATGAAGAAAATATGATGGAGCAACATGTCAAGAAACAAATTGATAGGGTGAGTACTCGGGTGCCCCATTTTCCATTGATGTCTAAGGGGAGAGAATGTTGAAAGGGGGAGAGTGTTACCATCAATGGAAAAGTGGGAGATTGTTGAATAAAGTTGTCATTGACGGCATCATAGTTGAATTTTTGAAACAAACCCTATATGTTCAAACCACAGGATACCTAAACCCTGCCACTTAACTAGACCCTAGGTGCATGTGTATATTGATTAAATTCTAGATGCACTTGCCATAATGAGGTGCTAGCAATGATGTAATTATTATATCATGTTTGCATTATTGAATCTATCCATGTTGGTCATTAATGATGGAAAACCAATAACTTTCCCTTATACGCATTGCCCAAGCTTTGTTGGAGATTCCCTCAGAAAGAATTTAACTTTTTTAAGATGCCCATGAAGACATATTGAAAAGGAAACCTAGCCTTATTGAATGATTCTCGTAGTTCCCATGTGATGAATCCATAATATAGTAACCCTAGATGTATGAATATGTCAAAGAAACCCTAGTCATTGTATGCAATCCTAATGCATGAAGATCACATGCACTAGCATGTCAAAATAGTGAAAAATTTCTAATCCACTTGATGCTCTAATTCCATAAATGAAATTCTTTAATAGGGTTGTTAAGAAAAAATATGCATATGATGAAAGAAAAATTAAATTTCCATCAATAGAGGCCATATATTGAATGGAATATTATATCAACTTATAGAGGAGGTCATAAGATTTCCAATAAGTACTCACTTTCCTCTTAATTTCTTATCGTTGAAGAGAAATCAATTTTTGAAATTAGCATTTGTCAAAAATTGTCAAACTATCGAAGATGACTTGGGTAGGCTCATAACCCTTGGAAAAGAGATGTGTCCCTTCAGAATATGGAAAAACCACTATAAATATAAACCTATATTCGTCCATTCAAGATCTGATTTTTAAGTGCAGACAAGATAAGAGATACAGAAGCAGCCACAACCTAGAAAAGCAAGGAAGGCAAGTTTCTGGAATTATTCTTGGGTTAAATGGTCTCCCACAAGTTTGAGCTAAGAGAAAATAAGTTGTCGTAGTTGTCGTGGTCGAAGTTGTCGTAGTTGTCGTGGTCGAAGTTGTCATAGTTTTTATGGTTGAAGTTTTAATAGTTGTCGTGGTTGTAGTTGTCATATTTGTTGTGGTTGAAGCTACCATGGTCTAAGTTATTGTGGTCGAAACTGTCGCAATTGTCATGGTCAAAGCTATCGTATTTTCCATGGTCGAAGCTATCATAATTGTCATGGTCGAAGATCTGTCATAGTTTCCGTTGTTGAAGCTGTCGTGGTCAAAGTTGTAATAGTTATCGTGGTCAAAGTGTTGATTTATTGGGATTGGACAAATAGATCTTGTTGAAGTCTTCTCTTGAGAACAGAATAAGGCAGAGTTGGGGAACCTTGTGAAGCCACATATTGAAGATTTGAGGAGATCATTAAAGACCATGATGCATTGAAGCCATCATGAGGTTACCTTAA
Source organism: Pinus taeda (assembly GCA_000404065.3). Classification (NCBI taxonomy): domain Eukaryota; kingdom Viridiplantae; phylum Streptophyta; class Pinopsida; order Pinales; family Pinaceae; genus Pinus; species Pinus taeda. The sequence goes on along the minus strand of APFE030224328.1, from coordinate 67,567 downwards.
AGAATTTTTTTTTTTGGTAACATGAAGAGTTTTGGAGACACCTTCTAAGAAGAGAAAGTTGTCATTGATGAGCTAAGTGCTTTGGAGATCAACGACATTGTTGAAGGTGAATATTATTGTCAGGGTTGGTTGCAGAAGATATTGGGAGCCTTGAAGAACTAGTAAACGTATCTTCACGAATTAAATTCATGGGTTGGATCCCTAGAGGATAGGAGTCCTAAAGAATAACAGGTTGGATTCTGTACCATAGATAGGGTTGGAGCCTCATAGAGACAAGGTTGGTTCCTTGGAACATAGGGTTGGAGCCCTAGAGGATAGGAATCCTCAAGAAACCAAGTCAAAGCCTATACCAGAGATAGGGTTAGAGCCCTTGAGGTTGGTGCCTCAAAATTGACAAGCTTGGAGCCTTGGAAGTCTAAGTCAATACTTGGAAAATATAGGTTGTAGCCTAGGAGATTGAAGATTAGTGACTTCATCTATGGTTGGAGACCTACATATATTGTACTTGATTTTTTTTTTAAAGAAGAAATTAATAAAAGCATTTATTCTCATTGTTCATTTTGTGTTCTAAATATAAGTGATCTAACTAGTAAAAATAACAATTGAAAATAAATTTTGATTCACACCCCCCCATCAATATTTCCAACACTAAAATCATCAAAGGACAAAGGATCATCAATATTTGGCATGAGGGAAATGAAGGTGGAGTTGAAAGAAGTGAACATCCATTGAGAATCCTCAATCACCCTTAAGAGGTCGTTGCCCAAGGTATCATAAAGCCCCAAGAATAAATCCACCAACCATCCATCTAGACTAAGGATTTTATCCTTTTGGAAGCTATGGAAAACTTTTTGCAGTTCAATTTTAGACACATGCTCCATTAGCTTCTGATTTTCATCCTCTCTGAAAATTGAGGGAAAACTTCAACCAATTGAATGATCTCAGTAGTGGAAACTTCCAGGGGGGGCTTGTAAAAATTACTAAAATGATACTCCCCAAGCCTAATCAATTCCACAAAGATGAGGCTCTACACCCTACCAAGTTATCCAGAGCCCAAATGGTATTGTAAATTTTTCAACCATTTGGAAAGTTCTAAAAAACGAAAATAAAAACTTGTATTAGCATCACTACTCTAGAGCCAAATAGATCAACTTGTTTGTCTCCACATCTCTTCCCTTTCACCCATAATTCTCCTTTTCCCCCTTCCAAATGGAAACCCCATTGCTTAGCTTCCTTAAAGACATATCCCCATCCATTAGGATCTTCCAAGCATTCCATTTCATCCTCCACTGCTTTGAGGTATTCCTCATCCATTCATTTTTTTTTATAGACCACATAACATTATCTTTTTTCACCCTTTTTAGATATGTGAAAAAATTTTCCGCTATCGACTCTTTCAAGTCAAGATTATAGGGATAAAATTCTCTAATACCATCTTGTTGATGGTGTTGGATGCCAACAATAGGGAAGGGGGTCTCCTGAGTATGAAGTCCCAATTACAACTCACACAGTTTGGAGTAGAAGCCCCAACTAGAAATAAGGTCAGTGGTTATAATTGTGATCTTAAAGATGTTCCTTGGCTGCAATAAACACATAAGAAGGCATACACATAAATTTGACGACAACAAGTGAGTAAACTTTGTGTAATATCAAATTTAATGCATAAGAGGTTCTTTCAATAAAAGGGAAAAGAGAGTGAGCCTCTAGAAGAAAAGTAGTAGTACTATCTTAAAATAGACACATGTACATATAAAATGAATCATTAGTTAACCTACAAAATATTTCACAAGATAATAACAATCATGAAAGAAAATACAAAACACATTCAACAAGATATATACTAAAGCTAGTGAAATAGTTCATTGACCTTAGCATGTATGAGACAACATATACCATAAACATTTAAAAAATAGTCTTACAACATCCATGATACATGCATGAAAGTGTGTTGGCTTTGAGAGCTTCTAATAATTAAGTGAATGTTCCAAGTATACAATATAATGATATGACACTAGCCTCGATAGTGGAACATGAAGCTACCTCTTGCTTCTCCAAAGAATAATATTCACTCCTATGTTAGACTAGAGAATCCAAGGCTACCAATCCAAAGTTCAAATCCCCTTGCTTGAATTATGAGGATTTATTTATAACAAATGGAGTGGCCTTTCATCTCCTCTTATGATCGTTGATCTCCCCCATGACTTTTGAGCTTCTTTTGTCTTTATTCTATATAATGACTCTTCATATTACCTATTTGACTCTTGGAGTTCCACCTACATTTACATTTCTTATTATTTTCTAAATAAATAATTACATAAGACAAAATGTGGGTAGATCCTAATAAGACAAAACTTTGTACATTGTGCTTGAGCTTGAGGAAACTGTAGCTCAGAAAATTCTACGGCTAGTTATAATGTAACATATTGATACCAAGCCTTATATTGCACTACTATGTCCTCAAAATTTGATGGAAGATCTCACTTATATCAAACTCTTGCCTCCATTGCATCCAAATAGATGGTTTTGGAATGAGTCTAAACATTATTCCATAATAAGAACAGTTTTGTATTCAACTTGGTAGGTCCAGATACACATTGTTGAATATTTTGCCTTTTGATTTCTACATATTATTTATCGGACACCTGCCTAAAGTTACTCAATAATTCTTAAATTTCTATTTGATAACATTTATGCCCTTTGTTTCCACAAATTATCCAATGGAAGGTATCTTTTGCAATCTTACCAAGGACTCTAACCCATGATACAGTGGAGAGTAGGAAAATATGATGTTGGTTACATAAGTGTTGAGTTATTTGTTTCCTTGTACAAGCATCCTGACCTACACTCTTTTCAATTCAAATTCTTTCCTTGGTTTTCTGACCAAATCCGATAGTGCAATTTTGTACTTAGAGCCCCATTCTTGGATCACATCAATGGCTATATGAATTGTGTGTAAAAATTTCACATTTTACCACGACCCATTTTTCATTGCATGCAAGGGCACCATTGCCTTATCAAGAGTGATCATTTCCTCATACAATTCTCTCATAGTGCCTCCCAATGATTGGATTTCCTCAAATATTGTTTCCCATAGCTCCCTCATGTTAGAATCAACAAATACAACCTTTGGTACTTAGCGAGGAGATGATCGATCTATTGCCTTATGAAATCTAAATCCTTTTCCAATTGCATATTTCTTCCATCAAGAAATTAGTGTTTACTTTTGTAGCCTTTGCAAAGGCTACATTTTTTGTTGCATATATTCTCATATTCTTCTTGGTATTGGTCACAATTATCCTCTTTGTGTGTCTAGAAACAATATGGACTAGGTCATGAGGAAAATAATTTTGCCTTACTTGCACTATTTTGTTCTTCAAATGATCAAAGGTGAGGTTGGAAATATCCATGGCCAAGTCACCTTCTGGAGAAGATATTCCCATCTCAGTGAATGGGATGTGGACATCGGTAAGGAGAGGTGAAGGATGAAAACTATTTTGTTCTGCAATAGGCACAATGTTGGCTTCTTGTTTATCCTCCTCCCATTCAACCTCTATGTCTTAGGCTTGTATCTTATTGATGGTTTTGGACCTGCCAACATTCAGAGGATCTCCTCGATATGAAGTCCCAACTAGACCTCAAATTGTTTGGAGTAGGAGTCCCAACAGTGGGTGGTAGTGTATTGCCTTGACTACGGTAGCATGTAGAGGTAAGTAAGATAAATTTGGGTGAGAGCAAGTGTGTGACCTTGCAGAGAGCTTAGTGTGATGCATGAAGTTTCTAACACACATAAGAGTAAAGGAAATGCACCCCTTAGAGCATGTAATAGTACACATCTTGAAAGGAACACATGAGCGGAATGATGTCACAATCTAAAATGTGAAATAGTCCAAAAATTAAAGTGTTGGTTTGATCCAACAACACACATTCAAAAAGATTCATACAATTGAATACAAAATAGTTCATAAGAAGATGTGTAAGTTAAACAACACACATTGTTAAAGCAACCAGAATAATGCAACTACAATAACAACATATGCATGAAAGCGTGTTGGCTTTATATTATTAGTATAAGTGAAATTTCAATCCATACATACACCATCGATGACCACTAGCCCCAATAGAGGAACATTACAGTCAAGAGCAAATGCTCCTCCAAAGAAGTATACTAGCTCTACACTTATGGAGAAGTCATGGCTTGTCACAATACTCGCAAGCCTTTTCTAAGCCTAAGCCTAGCCAAAAGCTTGGCTCCCAAAAGCCCCTTCTATGAGTTGTGAGGTTCTATTTATAACAAAGGGTGGGGTGACCCTTGACATTCCCCTTTGTGACTCTTTGACTACCCTCATGATTCTTCAACTTCTTTACAAACAATTCACTACATCACATGATGACCTTTCACATTCCACTAATGACACTTGGAGTTTCACTTACAACATATTTACAAATAATATTACATTTCCCCATGTACTCATGTAGGACAAAAAATGTTAGAGACAGCCTAACAATACAAGACACTATGATTCCCAAGTTTGGGGAAATACCAACTCAGCAACCTCCACTTGGTGCTTCTCGGTCACATATTGATGCTAAGCATGGTACTGTGTGATGATGAAACTACTTGGTGGTGTATTTCTAATAGTTGACTCTTGCTCTATGGCATCTGGGTATATGGTGTTGGAACCTGTATCCAACTCGTTATGAAGCAAGTGCATCATGGTGTTGACCATGACAGGACCACCAATGTACTTCAGCATTTTATGTGCGCTCAACTCCAATTCTTCCCTGGTGGCCTACCACCTTAGCTGCTCCATGTACTCATCGATCTCCATCCAGACTTGGTTCTTGGGTCTAGCCTCAGTGAGGGAACCAATTGATGGGATCATGTGCATTCTCACCATGACATCCAAATTTTTGTACAACCATGCATATGAGGCCTATATGTTGCTGACGAATGGGGCAAGCTTCTCATATTTCTGGATCAACATATGGACCTTTTCTTTCTCCAACTCTACCTGTGACTTCATCTTCTTAGCTAAGTGAAGCAAGGCCCCTTCGTACCATATTTTCCACTCCTATACATGGGTGATGGCAGCATGTATATTCTTGAGAGTTTGAACAAAATATTTGCTTCGTTTTTGTAGGCCATGCACATGGAAAAATTCTTTATGTACGGTGGCAAATCCATCATAGAGCTTCTGCATGGTCTCCTCAAGTTTTGATACTTCAGCGAGCATCGCTTTCCTCCTATCCCCCATTACAAAAAATGCACTCTACTCTCAAATTTGTTATGCCTCTTACCTGGTAGCTTGCAAGTTCTTTTCCGGTTGTTCATTCTCAGCCAATAGGAACTTAACATTTGAGATTGTTTCTCCTGCATAAGCCAAGTTGGCATCAGAAATGGATGATGGATGTTTCCTAGTGTCTAACACTATCACCCTTTCCTTGATGAATGCAGGTGATGTGTAATCATCCAGAAAGTGCTTCCTCCGTGCATGTACAATCCTCTTCTGCAACTTGTTAGATGATAGATTATACACATCCATGACCAAATCATCATCTAGGATAACAACTTCTCCTTTCTCACTCGGGATTGATTATGACACTAGAGGTGGCAGTGACTGATGGATGACCTCTGATGCTCTCGGCATAAGGTCAGTGTCTTCATTCAGTGGCTCATGCTCCAACTCCATGTTTGTCACTTCGATCAATTTCTCAATCTGCTAAGAAAGCTCCTGATCCTACATCTGTTCACCCTCTTCTTCAGTTGTCAATTGTTCTGACTCATCAACCTATATGGGTAACTTTTTCTCTGTCATCGCACCTTCCTTTATTCTTGTCCTTGCTTCTTCTTCTCTTCTCTTTCTCTCCTCCTCAACTCCCTTTCTTACTTCAACTTATTCTTCATCTCCTGCAGCTTTAGTTCTGCTTTTCTTCTCTTTCTTTCCTCCTCAGCTCATGTTATTCCTTCAACTTCTTCTTTGCCTCTTGCAGCTTCAGTTCTGATTCTTGCAGCCTCTTCTTTTCTCTCTTCCTTCTCTCTTCTCTCTTTCTTTGTTGCTCCCTCTTTGCTTCTGCTGCCAAGTCTTCTTTATCCAAGAGAGGACCTACCTTCATCTTGCATCTTTACTCTGCCTTTGGATTCTCAACAATCTTCCTCTTTCCCTTGTCCTGTACTAGATTGTTGTCGATTACTTTTGTTTATGTTTCTCCATATGTTGCTATTGTTTGTAGAGCATCTTTCCAAGTTGTTGCTATACTTATCGATTCATTGAGTTCTGAGGCATTATAACAATACCTCTAAGGGTCCTCCTCTACCCAATGAAATGACCTATGAATCCATGGAAAGTACACTCACATAGTGGTCCTTGAAAATACCATGGGGATCATACAAATTAAAGTCTTGGGTGTGGAACTTGAATCCTACTATCTCCTTACTCAACATATGCATCCTTCAAGATCTTAATATCGTACAATCTGATCCATAAAGGAAGAGTAGCTAATGGCACTATCTTCATCCTATGTAGTCCTCCTGACAACCCTTTGGAGAGGTGATATGAGACCTCTTGCATGATCAACTTGTCAATGGCATACCTTGGTAGAACATGCGGAGGGTTCTCTACTGCAAACACTCTGATGAAGGTGCAACTTGGTGAGGCATACCAATCTACAATGTTCATTATTGCCTCCATTTTTTGCTTTGGACATGCAAAGGGTGATCTTTCTCAAAGATAATCTTGTAAAACAGGATGATAAAATGGTCAGTTAGCTTTACCATCACTCCTTGATAACTTCATCTGAAAGTAGCTTGCAATAATCGTTGACGAGTTCTCCTTTGGTGTCCATGTCCATCTCATGCCAGGGAACTATTGTTATGCACAGATTGCATCAAGTAAGTATGCGGACATGTAAAATCATGTTTTCTCATTCTTGGGTGGATTCCAAGCATTAGTCACATGGATCTTCAACTGGTGAGCCAACAAGTCTAACCCGTATAATGGGTTCCCATTGTTCACCAACTGGTCCAACACGACTATCCAACCTTCAAGAAATGTTTTTTGTGTTCTCTAGACCATATATGTTGATTTTTAGTGTACCTTGGACAAGTGGTTTCTGATGGGTTAGTCTCTACCTAGGGAAAAGTGTCCAAAATAATTTGTTTCCTAGGTGTGACTTTATAAAGTGAAAGTGACTTTATAAGTGATAAAGTCAATGTTAAATTATAAAGTGAAACGTGAATTTAGACATAAAGTACAATGTGGGTACTTTATTTAATGGGTGAGTTCAAAAATAGAATGTGAGAATTAAATGCACATTTATTCTCATCCCTTGATCTAAATGAATCTGAGCCATTAGATCTTAGGATTGCCCAAAAGTCATTTAGGGAAACAAAAGGGGGAAAATAAAAGAGAGACTGCATTCATTCTTCATAAGCAAATTGGACAAAAGGAGGCTGAGAGCTAGAGAAAAGTTTTGAAGGAGAAATTTGTTGCAGCAAGCTGAAGGAGTGATTTTTGGGCAAATCTGGGCAAGGAAATCAAGGCATAGAAGATAGCATAAGGTAAATTATGAACAACATTGAATGTTGTGAGTTGCACGCCATTCAAGAGAAGTTTTTGAAAAAAAATGAAAAACAATCCGTACAGTCTGTATGGAGTCCATACAATACATTTCGTATAGTCATATCCATATAGTACATATTTTCACCTTCAAGTGGGCACGTAATTCGAGGAAAAGTGGGCACGGTTTTCAAGGAGTTTTGGGTTGGAGAGATAAGTTGTATTTTGTTGTTTTGTTTTGTCTGCAAATGTATTTTTCCTGAACTTGAAATATAGATAAATTTGAAGAGCTCTCTAACAGGTTTTCCCCAGAGAAGATTGAAGGGATTTTGCGTGGGTCTAAGTTGACCAAAAGTCTGTGTGTATTTTTATGTGTTGCTGGTCTGGTTATGTCCATATTTATTTTCATCATGTGTTGACAGTCCCATGTGTTTTAATTTGAAAATATCATTTCCAGAATTCTATATGTTGAATGTATGTTTATGGGAAAGGGAATTTAACTGAAGGGGAGTGATAATGTGAAACTAAAACTAGGTTGGGATTGTAGGAAACTTTTTTTATTCATCAAATCTCAACATGGTATCAGAGCTACAAGCTGAAAATTGCAGGTTAAACAACAGACAGTAGTTTGGGACAGCGAACAGTGGTTTGGACAACAAACCAAATTTTTGCACAACAAACTAAGTTTGGACAGCAAATTGATATTTTGGGACGGCAAGGTGAAATATCACACAAATTGAACTTTTGGGATAGCAAGGTGTGCTGAAAAGTTTGTTTCTCCATTTTCTTGGTTTTGTAAATTTTGAATAGCAGTCATGGCCATGTTCTTAAGGATAGAGGATAGACTGGATGGGATATCCAACTATGCTATTTGGAAGGACAGAATTCAAACAGTGTTTGAGGAGGTTGCATTTTGGGACATAGTGCGGCAAGTGGTTGTACATCCTACTACTGCAAATGAACTTGTTGAATTCACAAAAAATAATGCAAAGGAAAAAGGGATTTTGTTGGACAGTCTAAAGGATCATGTGGTTCTTTATGTGAAAGAAAACACATATGCATATCAGATGTGGACAGCTCTAACCACTCTCTATCGGAGTACCAATCAGAGCAGGAAGATGGTACTCAAAGAACAATTGAAGAACAATAGGATGACAAAGGTTGTAAGTGTAGTTCATTATCTTGGTAGGGTCAAATAGATAAGTGATGATTTGGCTGCTATTGGTGAGGCAGTTGCACCCATAGAGTTAGTCAAGATAGTTGTAGTGAGACTTCCTAAGTCTTGGGAGGTCTTTGGAGATGTTACTTCTAGGGAGAATTATCCAATTGGGATAAATTTTGGGATTATTGTGTGCATCATGAGATACGGAAGACTAGAATTGGTTTGGTGAATATAGCAGATGAGGAGGATGTAGCCTTGATGTCCAGGGGGAAGAACAAAGAGAAGGCTAAGAAAGGGGCCTCGTCAGGTGGGGCTAAGGGAAAGGAGAAGAAGAAGAAGAAAGATATGGATATATCCAAAGTCAAACATTGGGCATGTCAGAATATGGGACACTGTGCTGCTACATGTCATGAGAGGATGAACAAGGGGAAGAAGGGTATTGTAGCTTCAGTAGAGGTGGGAAAACTTGCTTCACAATTTAGCCAGGACTTTGCATTTATTACTTCCACATTTAGTAGAAGTACATCATTTGATTTGTAATACATAGAAAGTGTGGCTTCCCACCATATGACAGGTGCATAGGAGTTATTTTCATAGCTTGCAGAGAGGGCACTTGATATTAAGATTGTACTAGGAGATAACCGCACTCTAAGAGCTATTGGTGTGGGTACCATGACCTATGAGAGGGAGTCTTTGCCTCCTTTGAAGGTCATGTATGTTTTGTATGTTCTGGGGATGAATAAGAACTTGATTTTAGTGTCTTCTATAGAGGAGAAGGGGTTTGACGTCACTTTCTCAAGAGGGAAGGTATTGATGCATCCCAGGGGAGTTTCCATCACTTTGGCCAAAGTGACTGTAGTCCACTCTGGGAAACTATATAGGTTCAGTTTTCAGTCGGCATGAGCATTGTGAGTAGCACATCTAGTAGCACTCACACTAGTACCACCAATAGTAGAGACTTGTGTGAGTTATGGCACCAAAGGATTGTGCATATGCATCATGGAGCTTTGAGAGTACTGAGGGAGATCACTACTGGAGTTCCTGATTTTAGCGTCGAGCATTATGAGGTCTGTAGAGAGTGTGCTTTGGGAAAGTACATCAAGTTCCCATTCCTAGCAAGTGACAATAGATCTATACGCATACTAGACTTGATTCATACTGATGTTAGTGGTCATATGTCGCATGTGTCTTTGGGTGGTTATGAGTATTATGGTATATTCATTAATGAGAGTTACTCTAGGAGGACTTGGATATATTTCCTAATGACCAAGGGTGAGGTATTCAGTTGCTTTAAATATTTCAAAGCTCTTGTGGAAAAGTAGACAAGTAGGAAGATTTGGGTCTTGAGGTTAGAAAATGGTGGTGAGTACACCAATGGTGGGTTTTCTAACTTCTGTGCATAGGAGGGCGTTAGGAGAGAGTTCACGGTTCCTTACAACCCCCAATAGAATGGGGTGTCTTAAAGGAAGAACAGAGCTATTGTTGGGGCTGCTACAGCAATGATTCATGATCAAGGGTTACCTTCATTTTTGCGGGTTAAGGTCTACAATACTGATGCTTATCTTTAGAATAGGAGTCCTCACAGAGTATTGGGGAATGTGACTCTGGAGGAGGCTTTCACTTGAGAGAAGCCTCATGTGGCACATCTTTGTATCTTTGGATGTCTCACATATTATTATATCCCCAAGGAGAAGAAGACAAAGTTGGAACCCATGGCAGAGAAGGGTATATTTATGGGTTACAGTGAGACTTCGAAGGCCTATCAGATCTTCATCCCTTCTAAATGGAGAATGGTGATTAGGACGGATGTGAAGTTTGAGGAGGATAAGGCCTATCGGATATCATGGGAGTATGATGAGAGAGAGTCACAGAATTCTCCTCGACAGGGAGGCCAGGTATAAGGAGAAGGACCTCAGGGTTCTGGATCGACTAGTAAAGGAGGTACTTCAGTTTCAGTGACATCTGGTGCACCAGTGATGAGTTCACCGAGCACTTCCTTAGGGATTCCACTAGTACAAAGTTCACATGGCACTTCAGCTGACATAGGCACATATTCTAGTATAGGTTCTTCGAGGACAGGTGTTGGTATAGGCACACCAGGGTCATTTGGCAGACCTTCAGGTTCACCAAACTAGGGGGCAGAGGATGAGGTTCCCTATGGGAAAGCTTCTTTAGGGAAGAGGAGGCCCAAGTGGCTTCAAGACACCTTGAAGGAAGCAAAGTCCTTTGGTCCTCCGAAGAGGGTGAACAAGGAGAGTGTGCCACCTAAGCGATTTTGCAATTATGTAGCCAAGGCTATCATCATTGTTGACATTGAGCCTACTAGCTATGAGGAGGCTTCATGTTGGCTTGATGGGGCCTAACCCAGGTTCAGAGTTAATTAGCCAAAAAAATCCCTGTACCACTGGCCCTTTCTATAACAACCAGCAGAGCGTGAAATCAAGTCTCACCCGAAGTAGTATGGGGGGATGCTGGAACCAAGTTTCCACACCCTTGATATGTCTGAGGGGTTGATTTAGTCCAACTATGAATAGCTTTATGTAGGTCACTTCGGGCATTGACCTGGCCTGTGAGACCTTTATGATTTGTTACAATTGCCTTCGTGCAGCCCTCATCAGGGGCTGAGGTGATTTCACGCTGCCCTAGCAATGATCTGCACTAATTCCCCAAGTTACACCGCGTATCTTACTTGTCTTCTTATAATAGTTAGTTATCTTCGTGTAAACAAATACTTTATCTTATATTCACTTTATCAACACATTCGTATAATTTCATGCATCATATAAAAAATATAAATGAATTTTATATCTGATACATTCAATGCACAAAATAGGAAAAAGATACAAAAAAATGATGTGAAACTTCTCTTTATTACTTCTCCAAAGGTTACAGACTCGACACACCTTGCGCACTCTGCTACAGGGGTCCGCACACTCAGTTGCAGACTACTAGGCCTCTGCGCACTCAACTGTAGAGCCTTCTCCTACTCTACGACCCAAAGACTCAACTCTACACTTAGATAAGACTCAATTCTTCATCCTTCCTCTGTTCATTTTTTCCTTTCTTTACAACTTAGAGCCTCGCTCTATTTATACAATCCCATGGTCCGTGGACCATGGGTAGATTTATAAAGCTGACATTACATTACAAAAATGAGGGCGGACAACCCTATGACTCATTTACAATCTTCACACTCCGTGCCCACAAAATGTGGAGTCTTTACATCAGATTTGATCAAAATTTGGGCTTTAAGCCCCAAAACTTGCCTTGGGGGATCCTGCACCCAACAGGCCCCCAACACAAACATTGTGACTCTCCCTCGACTCACTTTGTCGGTGCAGAGACCTCCCAACTCCACCCAGACTGCTGTAAGGTCGGCAACGCACTGACCAGCTACATGTTTTACATCTTACACGCGTTGTTCACAGACTGCAGTATCTGAACTACTTCCCTACATCTGCTCCTACGTTTCTTACATTTGCACAAGCTTGGCTTCGATCAAGGTTGTAATGACGAATGCCTCATCGATCTAAGGTTGGACGCACACCTTCAAAACTGCTTCTTTATGTCATGTTGTGTCTACCTACTCCTTAAGTGCTTTGGCATGTTGCATCTACGCGAGCCTCTGTGTAAGGGCCACTGTCTATGTGGTCCCTTTCATATCATCATATTGTTGTTGTAGCTTGTGTGCCTCTATTTCTAAGTGTTGTATGTCCGGTCCCTCCTGCAAAGTGGTGAAGACCTCAAATGACTCTTCCAACATTTTGGTGTAGTCCTTCATTGCACTATTGATCTCCTCCATCTCCTGTAATATTCCTAATTAGCCATGGAGTTGGAATATTCGATTTTGCTCAATTTTGCCTTCTATAGTTATTAATAAATAAAAAGGTGAGGAAAGGGGGGACATAACTCACTTTTGAATAAAGTCACTCCCTAGTAGCACAATTTTGTGACTTAAAAGGGGATCCAATGGGGCCAAAGGACCACGTAGAGATGGGGCCCATGTAGACACTTGAAGGGACTGCGAAGATGGAGAGGAACACGTGGAAAGAGAGAGGCTACGTTGGAGGAGGTGGGCCTTAGGGTTTTGAGAGAGGCCAATGCTATAAAGGAGAGAGAAGCCTCCTCATTTTGGCATTGGATTATGTTGCATTTGAGATAGTCACTTCGACTTAGAGCACGCTAGCTGTTTAGCCTGTCTGCAGCACTGTTTAGTGCATTGAGTGTCTCCATTCGAAGATCTCACCTTTAGCCTTGGGGGACTCCGAGTGCCTGCTCGGGCAAGGTATTTCAATCAATCTTTTGCAGGAGGATCAATTTTTGGAGTTGAGGAGGAGCTGAGCATCTTGATGACTATGCAGTCTTGAGAGAGGATGATGCAGTCTTTTGGGTAGGAGTTCTGGATTGGGATTTTGTGGAGGATTTGAGCTAGGAGATTGAGCAGGGGATCAACCCTTGCATCTTAGAGGATTTTGGCAGAGTTTCGGGTAGATTTTTGGAGCTTTCTATTCAGTGGCAGCACAGAGCCTTGAGGAATAGCGTAGATCCTCAAGGGGGTGATTTTCGGGGGTTAGCTATTATAGAAAATCTTTCTGGGCTTTTCTGGGTTTATTGAGCAGAGGCTGATTCCAGAGTTTCAGCATTTTCTGAGGAGGGGAATAGCCCCAAATCCTCACTTGATTCCAATAGTAGCAGCAGCACAACAGTTCTCTGGCAGCTGGGATGTAGTTCAGAGAGAGGCCATTTCCTTACCATTCTAAGTGTATTTCTTCACTTGCCTTGTGCAAGTTGAGGTGCTATCTTTCTAATCAGCTTTTGTACTCTTTCCATTACTCAGTATAATAAAATGGCTTAGCATTTCTCTCTGCATTTCTTGAGTATCTGCTTATATTCTATGTATATGTTATTATATGTTGTACTACTATTATTTTTATCTCTTGAGATTCCATTTCTGGTTGGAGTTTGTTGGTGTTTGAGGGATATCCCTGAAAAGGGATACTACAGTGGTATCAAAGCATAGATCTGGCTCAGTATGTGGGGCTAGCAATCTATGACACCGAGGGAGAAGCCCTACGTCTGTTACATAGGTAGGAAATACAGAGATATTGAGCATAGGTTGGAGAACACCTACGGAGAGGGAGACTGTGTTTGGGTGGTGGACACAGAACAGGAGGAGCCTGTGGAGGACGTAGAACAGGAGGAGCCTGTGGTGGATGCAGAGCAGGAGGATCTAATGGTAGATGAGGATGGGAAGAGATTTGTGAACATGCTCCTCAAATTAGTGTAGGATATATCAAGATAGATCGAGGTGATGGGGTAGAGATTCACGGCGGTGGAGGCTAGACAGCATGAGCACCCATAGGTTTTTCAGGTTGGTGAGGGATTGGGTACATCCCAGCATTTCCCAGAGTAGGGTGCCACTCAGTGTGATACTACTCAGCAGATGGCCTCACATACCCCTACACGCTCTACCATGGCCACTTTCCTAGGAGCAGACACGGGGGCCAGAACCCAGCAGGAGGCAGAGCCTGGTCATATGGGAAAATATTTTGCAAAGTACCAAGCCTATGTTCAGGAGTTTCGGGATGCTCTCTCATTCAGAGACTTTGTTCAGCTCCAGTGAGATAGTAGACCCCGCAACCATCATAGAGGATACTAGCATTATCATGATGGAGACACCCACCGCACAGCTAGTAGATTCAACTTGCCTATGTTTGATGGTTCATCAAACAGTTTAGCAAGGTCTTGGGTGGAGAAGCTGGACATCTATTTTCAGATGTTGGAGATAGAGGCCATCAAGGTGGCGACATTACATTTGGATGGTGAGGCCCAGGACTAGTGGTTCCATGGGTTGGTTACACTTGGACACTCCACAGTGACAACATATGCTGAGTTCACCAGGAGATTGATGGAGAGGTTTGACAGGAGGGATCTGGAACAACATTTTGTTGAGCTGACAAGGCTCAAATAGACCGAGAGCCCTAAGACCTACATTGCAGACTTCTTGAGGGTTTCAGTGGTGGTTCTAGATCTAACTGCAACATGGAGGGTCTACATGTTTGTTGAGGGGTTAGTAGAGCCACTTCGGGGTCTAGTCAGAACCACTAGACCAACCACACTCTAGGATGCTATTAGTAGGACCCAGGACTTATAGGATGCCTTACCCAGGGCCCTGACAACTTACCCCCAGAGACAGGCTTTCCAGCCTAAGGGGAAGGACGTGAGGATTCCACCTCCAAAGGGGAATCTAGGATGTGCACAGATTTATGATGATGCTAGGAGAGAGCTGAAGAAGAAGCGGTTGTGATTTACCTGTCAGGAGTCGTGGGCACCGGGACATAGTTGTGTTGTTGGAAAATAGAATTTTATTGAGGCCTTCTCCAAGAGTAGCATGGAAGAGGATGAGGAGGATGGTGTGGAGGTAGGAGATAGTCATGCAACGCAGGATCCTTTGCCACCTCCACCACCAGTAGCAAGTCGTGCAGCTTTTGCACCCACCGGAGGGGCCCTTGCAGCATTGCGAGTTCCCAAGTATTTGATGATGCACATACGGGGGACAGTACGTGGCCAGCGAGTATCAGTTTTGGTTGATAGTGGGGCAACCCACAACTTCATCGATGCACAGATGGTTGAGCGGAGAGGTATACATATAGAGAGCTTCGATGGATTTTTAGCTTTGGTTCCAGGAGATCAAACCATGGTGTGTGCTCATTATGTCCTAGAGTTATCAGTGACAATGGGCACCTACACAGTGACTGACCATTTTTTTGTGGTCAATATTCTGGACACCAACATGGTACTGGGTATTCAATGGCTTATCACTCTAGGGAAGGTCACAACAGATTGGAAGGCCCTAGAGATGGAGTGGGATGATGAGAAGACAGGGAGGCATGAGAAGATACGGGGACAGCACACATACCCGTCTCAAACTGTTTCGGCTCATCGGATGGAGGCATTCTTCCAGAAGGGAGACGTAGAGTGGGTAGTGGAGCTACATGCATCCAAGATAGGGACTACAGGGAACATGGTGCACCCAGATATACAGTTCATCCTTGACTAGTATGCCACAATGTTTGGGGAGATTATGTCGAGACAGCCACCGGACCGGGGGTTTGAGCACACCATTGAGCTTGAGTGAGATGAGATTGAGTGAGCCATTCAGGAGTTGCTAGCTCTTGGGCACATTCGGTCGAGCACGATTGCTTTTGCTTCTTCCGTGGTGTTGGTGAAGAAGAAGGACGACACATTGAGGATGTGCATTGACTACAGGGCCCTAAACAAGAAGACACTAAAGAACAGGTACCCCATACCCAGGATTGATAAGTTGATGGATGAGTTGAGAGGAGCATGGTTCTTCTCAAATATTGATTTGAGATCTGGGTACCATCATATTCGCGTGAGGGAGAAAGACATTCCCAAGACCGCCTTTAGGTGTCACTATGGGCACTTTGAGTTTTTGGTGATGCCCTTCGGGCTAACCAACGCCCCAGCTACATTCCAATCCTGCATGAATCACATCTTCCGCAGTCACTTAAGGAAGTTTGTGTTGGTGTTCTTTGATGATATCCTCATTTACAACAGGACTTGGGAGGAGCATCTCCAGCACATTGAGATAGTATTTCACATCTTGGAGGAGTAGTAGTTATATGCCAAGCTCTCCAAGTGCGAGTTTGGGTTGAAGGAGATGTTGTACTTGGGACACATCATAGGGGTGGATGGAGTGAGAGCCCATGAGGAGAAGATCAGGGTCATCAAAGATTGGCTGGAGCCGAGGAACGTGACAAAACTTCGAGGATTCATTGGCATTTGTACTTACTACCGAAAGTTCGTAAAGAGTTTCTGAGAGCTTGCAACACCCCTGACAGATCTGAAGAGGAAGGGGCCATTCAGTTGGTTGGATACAGTGCAGCGAGCCTTTGACAGGCTCAAGGAGGTTATGAGCAGCTGCGCAGTGCTTGCATTGCTGGATTTTTCGCAGCCACTTGTTTTGGGGTGAGATGCATCGGGAGAGGGGATCGACGCAGTCTTGATGCAGGGAGGTCACCCTATAGCCTTTGAGCGCCGGAAGCTCCTTCCACATGAGAGGTTGTATTCTATATACGACAAGGAAATGCTAACCATCATGCATGCATTGGCCAAGTTCCGGTAGTATTTAGTGGGTAACAGGTTCAGGGTGAGGACTAATCACAACAGCCTCAGATTCTTTTTGGAGCAGAAAAAGCTACAGGAGAGGTAGCAAAAGTGGATCAGTAAGATCCAAGCATGTGAATTTGACATTGAGTATGTCAAGGGTAAGAACAATGTGGTAGTAGATGCCCTTTCACGTAGACCAGCCACATTGTCTCTTATGATCTTGGACATAGACTGGAGGGCTCGACTTTTAGTAGAGTACTCCAAGGACAGATTTGCATGTGAGGTTCTAGATGGGCAGATGGCAGATGATAGGTACAAGGTGGTCGATGAGATCATTTACTATAGGGACCAGATCTTCCTGACTGAGAGATCTCAGCTCAAGAAGAAGATACTTCAGGCATCACATGATTCACCATTGGCCAGCCATCAAGGGTTTACCAAAACCTACAGGGCCATTAGAGAGAGGTTCTCATGGAAGGGCCTCAAGGATGACGTACTCCAGCATATCCAGGAGTGCGATAATTTCTAGAGGAACAAGGGGGAGATGAGCCATCCCGCAAGATTATTGCAGCCTCTTCCCATTCCGGAGGGGAAATGGGAGTGTATTTCGATGGAATTCATCACAGGGTTGCCCATGGTACAGGGCAAGGATTATATCTTTGTCATCATTGATTGACTGACAAAGTACGCATATTTTTTCACCATATCCACACACTACACAACAATGAAAATGGTTGAGTTGTTCTTCAGAGAGGTCTTCAGGCTACATGGTCTTCCTAAGACCATCACCAGTGATAGGGACAGTCGTTTCATGGGTGGTTTTAGCAGGAGATTTTCCGGTTGGGGGGATGGAATTGACACCGAGTACTAGTTATCACCCATAGACGGATGGGCAGACAGAGATAGTTAACAAGTGGCTGGAGGGCTACTTGTGTAATGATGTCAGGGGGCAGCAGCGAGCATGGCTGAAGTGGCTACATCTGGGGGAGTATTGCTACAACACTACACATCACATGCCCATTGGTATGTCACCATTTTATGCTTTGTATGGATATCGTCCTTTATCTTTTGCTGACATGATGTTGGGTGCTAGCAAGGCTCCGAGAGCCAAGATTTGGATATAAGAGAGTTAGGATATTCTCCAAGCTCTCAAGGATAATATGGCTACATCTCAAAACCAGCAAAAGCTGTATGCTGACAGGGGTCAGGTGGAGAGACAGTTTGAGGTAGGGGACTTGGTCTACCTATGGTTATAGCCATACCGACAGTAGTCACTGAAGCAGAAGGGGGATAAGAAGCTCAAGCCCCACTTTTATGGGCCATACAGGGTGATACACAGGATTGGACAGGTTGCATATGAGTTGGAGCTGCCACAAGGCAGCAAGATTCATAACGTTTTTCATGTATCATGCCTGAAGAAGGCATTGGGGCAGCAGGTGATACTGACAGATGAGCTACCACCCATGGACGATGAGGGGCATTTGGTGTTGCAGCCAAAGGCTATTATTGATACCAGGGAGAGGCAGCTGCGGAGCAGGACAGTCTGGGAATTCTTGGTGAGGTGGAAGAATTTACCGGATGAGGATGCCACTTGGGAGAGTGAGAAAATTTTGCAGCATCCATCACTTCAGTTGCTTGAGGACAAGCAACATTTCTCTGGTGGAGAATGTAATATTCCTAATTAGCCATGGCTAGTTGGAATATTCGATTTTGCTCAATTTTTCCTTCTATAGTTATTAATAAATAAAAAGGTGAGGAAAGGGGGGACATAACTCACTTTTGAATAAAGTCACTCCCTAGTAGCACAACATTGTGACTTAAAAGGGGAGCCAAGGGGTCCAAAGGACAATGTAGAGATGGGGCCCATGTAGACACTTGGAGGGACCGCGCAGATGGAGAGGAAAACATGGCAAGGGAGAGGTTACGTTGGAGGAGGTGGGCCTTAGGGTTTTGAGAGAGTCCAACACTATAAAGGAGAGAGAAGCCTCCTCATTTTGGCATTGGATTATGTTGCATTTGAGCTAGTCACTTCAACTTAGAGCACGCTGGCTGTTTAGCCTGTCTACAGCACTATTTAGTGCATTGATTGTCTCCGTTCGAAGATCTCAACCTTAGCCCCAGGGGACTCCGAGTGCCTGCTCGGGCATGGTAGTTTCATTAGTCTTTTGCAGGAGGATCAATTTTTGGAGTTGAGGAGGAGCTGAGCATCTTGATGACTGCGTAGTCTTGAGAGAGGATGATATTGTTTGGATTTCTATTCATGCAAGTTGGTGTGACGAAAATGTTGATATTAGGCCACAATGCTCAGTCCCTAGAGCAGGGTGTCAAAAGACCATTTCCTCCCCAAGACAGGAAACCAAACAAGGAAAGAACACATATGCAAGAAAATATAAAGCTCGATACCTGAAGCAGGGCATCAATGGACCATTTCCTCCCAAGGACGAGAGATTGGGTCTTTCTAAATCAAGAAAAACAAAATTGCAAGAAAATTCTAAGCTCAAGACCTAGAACAGGGTGAGAGAGCTCTTTCCCTCCCCAGGATGAGAGATTGACCCTCTGGTCGATACAAATCGTGTCTTATGCCTTATTAGCCTTCCTCGGAAATGATGCCAAAACGTTGGTGTCCAAGTATGAACAAATTATTCAATCCCATTTCATACATTAATTCATCAATCCGGGTGCATACACTTTTCAAGGTAACGCTCAAGGTATATGCAGGAGAAAGATTACAATCTTACATCAACCAAGGGTTCACGACTAAGAAACTAAAGCATTGTTGTAACCATAATAGAGATTAAATTTTAAAACTTAAAAAGACATTCATAGCAATCTATGGAAACCTGTAATAGCAATAAGATACTAAATACAACGAATAAACAACATACATAAAAAAGGAAAACACACAGCACCTAATCAAAAGAGCAGGCCCAAATCCCTGATCAAAAGAGTAGCAGCAGCACAGTAGTTCTCTAGCAGCTAGGACACAGTTCAGAGAGAGGCCATTTCCTTACCATTCTAAGTGTATTTCTTCACTTTCCTTGTGCAAGTCGAGGTGCTATCTTTTTTATCACCTTCTGTACTCTTTCCATTACTCAGTATAATAAAATGGCTTAGCATTTCTCTCTGCATTTCTTGAGTATCTGCTTATATTCCATGTATATGTTATTATATGTTGCACTACTGTTATTTTTATCTCTTGAGAGTCCATTTCTGGTTGGAGTTTGTTGGTGTTTGAGGGATATCCCTGAAAGGGGATATTACATCCCCAATGCAATGGTGCTAGCGTGTTGTTCCCTCACCTCTGGAGGAGTTGAAGGTTGTGCCTTCAACCACAGCTCTACTATCTGAAGGTGTAGCTCCAGCTGGACCTTATCCATCTCTTCCCATGCCTCGCGCACCCCTGCTGCTAACCTCTGGATGTGTGCCTTTGTTGGTGCCTCTATTGGGATGGCCAACTCAAGGACCATCTAGCAGGCCTCCTCAACCACCTGCACCATCTATCGGTTCTACGCCACTACCTCATCGCATTGTAGGCTCATTTATTCCATATGAATTTTTAGCTTGCTTAACACTTGTAGTCCGTAGCCCTCCCTAGCCCGTAGTTCTGTAGTCACTCTATCTTGCAAGACATAGAGTGTCTCTTGAGGGAGCACAGCCATGTTGATCCCTACTTCCTTCAACGCACTGACTGTAGTCCTGTCGGCCTCATTCTCTGTAACTAGTGCCCCCTTTGGTAGCGCTATGGTGTTGGTCATGCGAGCGTGCAAAATTTCCTTAGCCGCGATCATTCCTACTGCTAGGTTGGTCGAGAGAGTACCATCCTAAGGAATATGCACCCGCAACTCCTGTATCTATACCCGAAGGGTCCCCAACACAATCTGATTCTCCTTCGCGAGCTGCTAGAGGGCCTCTGTGATAACGTCGCGCATCGTCTCCCTTATATCATGGAGATCTCCTTTGGTGAGGGTGATTGGGTCGAAAGAAGTCTTAGAAGCTTTCAACTTCTTTCATGACCCCACATGCTCTCTTAGGAACTAGCGCTTCAACTGTGTAGATGTTGTTTCTAGGTCCATGCCACCTTCCTCTATCTCATGCTCTTCCTCCGGTGAGGGTGACTTATGGCCCTTGCGCTCCTTCTCTGCTGCGTGTTGCGGCTCAACTACTTCTTTTTGTTGTTCTATTACTACCTTCGTGACGTCCCATGCCTCCTGTACCTTTATTGTTGCTCCCTCTTTTCTTCTCTTCTCTGCCAAATATGCCATCCGCGGTTTTGCCTCCTCCTTCTTCCGTTGTGCAGCAGACTTTTCTATTTCCATCGTGGAGATGGATGGAACGCACCACTCAGGTAGCCATGACTCAAGCACAACAAATATAACAACGTCCATGGTCAGGTATGGCGGTTCATTCCTCTTCTTCGCAGGGTCCTTGCGTGCCCTGATGTACACGTAATGGAAGTCCACCTTGAACTCCATGAAGCTTTGTAGGATATTGTAGACAGTGGGCGATAACTGCAGCTTGTGGTTAATCCCCATTTTGATGTTCATCTCTATGAACACCCAGAATATCATACTATCTCGAATCCTTTACACGTCTTTAGTGGCCCACAATGAAGCGTACTTCGCTGCCTCCAGAAGATCCCACGCAATTGTGGGGAATTGGCTGTCCTCAGGCAACTCCCAAGCCACCAACACTATGGACAGCAAAAGCCATGCATATTGGAAGGTCTTCCCCTATTCCTGTGCCTCGCAGAAATTCTCCAGGAACTCCTTGCATAGGTACTCCGACCAGTTAAACTAGATGTCCTCTGCACACTGCACGGCAAGTGCTACCACCGGTGAGGACACCTCATCCACGCAGCATTTCCGCATAACCTTGCCAGCCAATATCTGGGTCATAGCTCTAACTGCCTTATTGTTGATACTAGAGATCGCATACCCTCTCTTCTTCTCCTCCAGCTTGAATTTTTCCTTCATGGCCTCTGCAATGGCCAAGTCATTTCTCTTACCCTCCGAAATATCTATTGGGTCCTCCCCTTTGCAAGGAAGTCGGGTAATTATATGAATCAAGTGGTCCGTGATGGGGATGGGCTCCTCTAGCCACAAACACCCATCATGCACCAGGCAGAGTAGCTGCTTGATGACAAAGATAGTTACTGGGGCACGATGGTAATGCAACACCTAGAGCAGGTTCAACAACCCTGCTTTTTGTACTCTGCGCAACCACTTATGCGACTCCAACTCTATGACTCCTGGCACAGTGCTTTTCTTTGGCTTCCTAAGCTACGCGGTTGCCAAGTGTGGGAACTTCTCATGGTTTGCGAGATCCCAGTCTTCAAACTTTAGACTCGACACCTGTCCAGGTGTGCTCCTTAAAAAATGATATCATTGGGTAACAGCGAAGTCTATAGAGAGCTCTTGCTCTCATCTAGGTCCTTGAGCACCCTTGCCTTTCCCTTCCACGGAGGAACGTATGCAGGAAGCCTGGTTAGAGGGTTCGTGCCCTCGATTTCAACCTCCGTGTCTTTGTCCTCCTCCTCTTCAACAAGGATTTCCTCAAGGTCTTCCTCATCCTCATCAGTTTCCATATTAACCGCTTCCCCTTTTCTTCCATGGTCAGTTTAGTTCACAGCGGGTTTTGAGGGGACACATGCACTGGAACCATGGCCTATTTATCTTTCTTGGGTCTTGGCATGCATGATGATTTAGCGATTTGTGCGACTATCCCAGTGCTCTTAGGGGCATCTCCTACTATCATGGCCTATGCAGTGTCTTCGGTGGTCATTTCCCCAATATCCCTGGCTTCTTCAGTTGCTGCCATCTTGCTTTTCTAGAAATCCCTCAACTGCTCAGCTAGGTGCTCAAAGAATGTATTTAAGCCCAACAAATCAAACAGGTCTAGGTTCAAAAATCTCTAGGTGCATGACAGCTCAATTCTCAAATGGCCAAGTGTTATGTGCTGGGTAGCTCTTTGCAATTTATAGCACCTTTTGAATTCGAATTCAACCATTCCCCCCAAACCTGGTCCATTAATGCTCCCTTGGCGACAGATTTTTCCAAATCTAGCCCATAAATCCTACCTTAAATGCCTTCCGCCCACTCCATTTGGTCTCAAACCAAGCATCACATCATGAATAGTGACTATAATGGTCACTTTCCAGCCAACCCGTGCGACAGCGTCGCCACCCTTGTGATGTCACGGACCTTGTGACACTTTGCTTCTATGCACAGTCCTGTTATCACGCAGCTCTCGGGCAGAGTAGTTTATAGTCCCACACCTCCTTTCAACTACTTGGAGTGCTAAGACTGTGCTTCCTATGGCTAGTTAGGTGGTCGTGCCACCTGTATATGGCTTCGATAATCTATCGTTTACTTCTCCTAGGAAGGGTTCGCCATTTGACTTCACCAACTGCATCGCGCATTTTATGAACTACATCGCACCAACATCTACGATCCCCTTAGTAACATACAGTCGAATCCAAGGCATCAAATTGATCAACTCTCGGTAGTAGTCCCCAAATTTTTCAACATAATCGCGTGCATCCTATTTTATCACCATGGTTTGTTTATCAAGAAAGTCCTTCTTTATTCCTTTCTCAAGCTTCTTGACTTCTTCTTCCGCCATGGCACTTTTCTCCCTTAACGCACTCTTTCATTCATGAGTTCCTAGAGCCTAATATTACCCAGCTGGATTTCTTCATCAGGTCCCAAGTGTTCTTCTTCGAGCTCTTCCAACTGCATGATCCCTTCTTCTAAGGCTCCGTGATCCATCATATCCATGGGCACCGCTATGGGTGGACTAGGCATGACATACTCCATCGGCATTATAACGTTCGCTCCATAGGCCAGCCTAGAAGGCATCTGTCCTATTAGTTTCTTACACATTGCCCTATAAGCCCATAAAATTGTTGGTATGCATAGGTCCCAATCACTTCGCTACAGACCTTGTTGAGTGCTTCACACACTTTGTTAAATGCTTCCACGTGGATAACCTTCTATGTGATCGTTCTTTCCACACTTTGTCATTCCAACTTGAGGGATTGTTCGCGCATTTGCCCCCCCAACACATGCTTATTGACCATATTTCCCAACAAGAAGTTCATGTGCATCCATGTAGGTTGGTTACCATATGCTTGTACCCACCTAGACATATGCACGCATGAACCATCCTGTCCATTGTATTTATCTTCCAATCGCACTATAGGTTTCCCAAACCATGAGTGCAACATTTTTCTACATGCACGCCAGTCTTCAAAGCTTCCTCTGTGCATACCCCACCACCTTGCGGGTGTAGCGCATAGTACCCAGTTCAAGGCTTGGAAACATTGCTTCTATTGAACCTCCCTTTCGAATATGTTCAAGAAAGCATCTACTTCACCTAATCCATCATACGTAGGCAGATCTCTCGCTTTTTTCGATACACAATGTTGTGACCTTGTCATCATGTTACAATTAAGCATGATTACCTCGTGTAACTGGTTCTGCCATCGTTCTATATCCTCATCCGAATCTGAAGTGCAGGAGCTTTCGCGCTCCCATGAAATTCATTCATCCGCGATGGGATTTACCCAGTCTTTTTCTTGCGCAATTATTGTGTAGATACAGTGCAAATCATCGTCACTTTCATAGTCGCACATCGGCTCTGTATAGCATGATCCTTCAGTAAGGTGTAAGGGTATAACTAGGTGCAGACACTTCTTCTCAAAAATCATCTTGTGCTTCTTCAGATTAATCACCCCATTCATTTCAGTGGCCCAATCAATTCCTAAGAGCGCAAGGTAGGGATTGTTGTCATCAACAATCTCTATCACCTCAAAGTCTGCTAGTGCGCTTGCTCCTTCAATATCCATGGTGATTTCTTGCAATCTCCCGAGGGGTATTATATTTTGTTGGTTTGCCATTTGCAGCTGAATAGGAGACCACTACAGCATAGGCCTCCCCATGCGCTCCCATGTCTGCTTTAGCAGAACGTTCATGTCTAATCCTAAGTCCAGAATTACTTAGTCCATCTCATATTCTCCAATATGCGTGTTAGCCTCATTTATATCCCTGTCCTAGTCTTATGTTTTCTATCTTTCGGACTACACGTGGTTCTCCTGGTGGGGTCCCAATGCACCTGTTAATAATCTTCTGTAATCCCTTTATAGCCTTACTGTCACTCAATAGCTTCATGCATGTTTCTAGGAACATCATGAGCATTGATGGGTCCATCTCTGACTCCTGTTTATCTTTGCTTCCTAAAGTGGAGGCATCAGTGAAGCTCTTCTTAGCTTCCATAAAGGTTTCTTGAGTGCGCTCCAAATCAAACTCTGCTTCCTTTGTCAGCACTTTGCAAACCAAGTGCTATCTTCGGGCCATTTGCCTTTATCATCTCCTATCATAATTCCACTTTGGAGCACAATGTTCACATTTCGATCTTCCTCGTGTGGTTCAGACCTCATCATCTGCAGGTTTTGAGTCGGGGGTGTTATCACTGAAAATATTTCAAAGGAAAAGGGTAAGGTAAAGTTTAATTGATCCTGGACATATTCATGTTGATCTTGGTCGTGTTCATACAATTGGCATTTGATACAATTCTTAGTTTGTGCAAACAAACTCATGGTGGCAAAGATCAAAAATCTTCATCAAAATCAAGTGAGGCAATTCCTAAATTAAGCAAGGAAAGACACATCAGATGGATTAATAATAGGCTCAGACCCAACATCAAAGTGATGAAGAGGCAAATTGAAGACTTGGAGATTCAGCTAAGTAAGCGTGAAGGACATCCTTAGCTAAAAGAAATCACATAGCAAAGTAAGGCTAAGTCCTAATTTTGATAAATTTCCTTTGAAGTCATTTTAAAAGGATGGTGTTTATGTTTTCAGTTTTGAACAACCTCATGGTATATGGTAAAGTCATTTCAATATAAAGAGGCTCAAGATAGTCGAATTTGCAATAAACTGTGTTTTTGAAATTACACAGCAGTTTCGTAGCGCGCTACGAAACTGCTGTAGGTGCATATTATGAATTAGTGGACCAATTTTGTGAGACAAAGAGAAATATTTTCAAATTGGAATCTCTGCAAAGGATCATTTCAAATGGGAATCTTTGCAAAGGATCATTTACAAAGTGTCAACATTCAGCAAGGGCAAACAAGTAGAAGAAGGACACCTTTGAACTCTAAGCTATATGCTATAAAGGTGATCACTATTTCATAACTTGTTTTTACCAATCAACTTCTAGAAGAGGTTCTGAGCAGTTGAAAGCTCATCTCTGAAAAGTGAAAGAGGTTTTCATCCTTAAGATACTGAAGTACAAAAACCTCTTACACTTTCTTCATATCCATTACTATCTGGGAGAAATGATGGACCAAAGTTGCGCTACGAAACTGCTGTAGGTGCAGTTTTTCACATGCATATTTCTCTGTTTTACACCTGTTCTTCAAGGATCGATTCTGGATATCTGGAGAAGTATTTTACAAAACCAAGAGAGGTTTTTATTATAGACATCCTGGAATACAAAATCCTCTTTCCGTTTCCTCAAATACATCATGATCTAGGAGAAATGAATGATCAAAAGTTGCGCTATGAAACTGCTGTAGGTGCACGTTTTTCACAAGCATATTTCTCTGTTTGACACCTGTTTTTCAAAGACACATTCTGGGAGGTAGGGAAGGTGTTTAAAAAACCCAAGAGCGGTTTTTGTTTAGAATGGATTGGTTCACAAAAGCCTACTTCATGTTTTCTAAATACGTTTTTGGTGAGAAGTTATGAGCTCTGTCCCAAGACCCATTTTTCAGCCAGAACAGAGCAAGGGACAGTCTCCTAGTTTCTAGGAACATCAAGGATCGATTCTGGACAGCTGGAGACGTATTTCAAAAAAACAAGAGAGGTTTTTGTTCTAGACATCCTTGACTACAAAAACCTCCTTCAGTTTCGAAAAATGTGTCATGGTTGTGGAGATAAAGGCTCTGTCCCACGTGCCATTTTCAGGGATCCTAAACCTAAAAATAGGGAAACATGTTCCCTAATTTCTAGCGTTTGTCTTCAGCAGTCAGATGACCACGTGGGAGGCTTCATCAAATTCGACTTCATGGAGTGCTAGGTGTCAAAGAATGCTTTAAATGTTTAGATAAGGTTGTTGTAATCATAATAAGGAGTTACACTCCTAGTTGTATTAGGTCTCTAGAACTCCTAGTTAGGTGTCATTTGCATTTAATAGTTAGTTTTAAGTATCAATAAGTGTCATAGTAGGATGAATTCGAATTCCCATCATGCTTGAAGAGGAATCTAAGTTATGTAAAGAGATCTATATATAGAAGAAGATGTAATGTACAAAGGGTTGGAAATTTTATGAAAAGACTTGTATTTGGCTTATGTAAGACTATGTTTCAGTAATACATGTTTGGCTTTACTTCTCAGGATTCATGAGGGATTTTTTATGTTCAGAATATGTGTTGTTGTCCTTTTCCTAATTCTTG
>APFE030224328.1:0-34907 GCA_000404065.3 Pinus taeda | reverse complement strand
ACAACCTCATGGTATATGGGAAATTCATTTCAATATAAAGAGGCTCAAGATAGTCGAATTTGCAATAAACTGTGTTTTGAAATTACACAGCAGTTTCGTAGCGCGCTAGGAAACTGCTGTAGGTGCATATTATGAATTAGTGGACCCATTTTTGAGACAAAGAGAAATCTTTTCAAATGGGAATCTCTGCAAAGGATCATTTACAAAGTGTCAACATTCAGCAAGGGCAAACAAGTAGAAGAAGGACACCTTTGAACTCTAAGCTATATGTTATAAAGGTGATCACTATTTCATAACTTGTTTTTACCAGTCAACTTCTAGAAGAGGTTCTGAGCAGTTGAAAGCTCATCTCTGAAAATTGAAAGAGGTTTTCATCCTTAAGATACTGAAGTAAAAAAACATCTTACACTTTCTTTATATCCATTACTATCTGGGAGAAATGATGGACCAAAGTTGCGCTACGAAACTGTTGTAGGTGCAGTTTTTCACATGCATATTTCTCTGTTTTACACCTGTTCTTCAAGGATCGATTCTGAATATCTGGAGAAGTATTTTACAAAACCAAGAGAGGTTTTTGTTGTAGACATCCTGGAATACAAAAACATCTTTCCGTTTCCTCAAATACATCATGATCTGGGAGAAATGAATGATCAAAAGTTGCGCTACGAAACTGCTGTAGGTGCAAGTTTTTCACAAGCATATTTCTCTGTTTGACACCTATTGTGCAAAGACACATTCTGGAAGTTAGGGAATGTGTTTCAAAAAAAAGAGAGAGGTTTTTGTTCAGAATGGATTTTTTCACAAAAGCCTCCTTCAGTTTTTCTAAATACGTTTTTGGTGAGAAGTTATGAGCTCTGTCCCAAGACCCATTTTTCAGCCAGAACAGAGCAAGGGACAGTCTCCTAGTTTCTAGGAACATCAAGGATCGAGTCTGGACAGCTGGAGAAGTATTTCAAAAAACCAAGAGAGTTTTTCATTCTAGACATCCTGGACTACAAAAACCTCCTTCAGTTTCGAAAAATGTGTCATGGTTATGGAGATAAAGGCTCTGTCCCACGTGCCATTTTCAAGGATCCTAAACCTAAAAACAGGGAAACATGTTCCCTAATTTCTAGCGTTTGTCTTCAACAGTCAGATGACCACGTGGGAGGCTTCATCAAATTCGACTTCATGGAGTGTTAGGTGTCAAAGAATGCTTTAAATTTTTAGATAAGGTTGTTGTAATCATAATAAGGAGTTACACTCCTAGTTGTATTAGGTCTCTAGGACTCCTAGTTAGGTGTCATTTGCATTTAATAGTTAGTTTTAAGTATCAATAGGTGTCATAGTAGGATGAATTAGAATTCCCCTCATGCTTGAGGAGGAATCTAAGTTATGTAAAGAGCTCTATATATAGCTGAAGCATCAATGTACTCAGGGTTGGAAATTTTATGAGAAAAGCTTGTATTTGGCTTATGTAAGACTCAGTTTCAGTAATACATATTTTGCCTTACTTCTCAGGATTCATGAGGGATTTTTTATATTCAGAATATGTGATGTTGTCCTTTCCCTAATTCTTGTAGTGTTATGGATGTATAATCACTCAGAATTCACTGAATGTGCTCTGACTTCCTGTATACATTTATAAACTGTGTGGTCCTATATAAGTTTATATTCTGAATGTTTAAATGTTGAATGCCCTGACTTCCATGTAAGGTTGAGCTCATTGTTTTATTGAGGTGTGTTGACTCCATAAGCCCAATGGATAGTAATTAAAAGTGTTTCCACCATTTATATTTCTCAGAGTTGTTATATTAGAGTTAACCATCTTATCTTTAATCAAAATCATTAACCCATCTAGAGAGAGCCCTCTCAGGTTGAGGAGGCTAAGCCTCAGCCTAAAGTAGGTTTGAAATGGTTACTTGAAGTCTTCCTGGTCAGCAGCCTTATCAGGACCTGATTTTGAGATAACAGGGGGAGGTGGTAGCGCTCCCTTGTTGCGTATCCTAGCTATGAGTGTAGGACAATCCTCTATCTCATGATCAAACAGGGTACAATACAGACATGATGGACACGTTGGATTTGTACAATCGTAGGCATAATGTCCCAGCCCTCCACAATTATAGCATATCAACTATCCATGACCTCTTCTAGGTCCTTCACCACCTCGTCTGCGACCCTAAAATCTAGTTCGTGCCATCCCTGCACTCTAGTCTAGGGGCCATGTTTTAGCCTGAACTCTGTAGGTGGGAGTTCTATCCATGGTCAACTCTAATCTTCTACAAATGCACTCATCATGTCCAACCGATCTACAGAAATTATAGAACAATTGTTGCATATTCTGCATGTACTTCTGTGAAAAATGGTAGTTGTCCGTAGCATTCCTTCCTCCTATTTGAAAAATCACACACCACAAAGCAAGTGTCGTGCTTGTTCCTGCTTATGCTTTCAGCCTTAATGGAATTGGTTCTCCTCCCGGAAGGTAATTTTCAAACATTGGGCAGTGCTCTTTGTCATGACCCTGACCCTTACATTTAACGCACCACACCTCTTCACGCACTTTTGGTCGAAGGCATAAGTTTTTCAACTACGTGTGGATCTATTGAACTCCAAAGTTAAGATCCTGTATTAGGGTTTCATAGAGCATCATCACAATATCCAAGGCCTCTTCCTAAATTGTTAACTTCTGTTGTGACAGCGCGTTCCTCAAATGTGGCGTTAACGATGCTACAAACCGTTCGTGGTGTTGTCCATCCATCTTAGTCATATTCGCTTCGTGAATCGTACACTTCAATCTCTGATCCAGCTCCCAAGGGGTCTCACCTGGTAGTATCGTGATCTCTTTGAACCCAATGATCGACTGCACCTCTGACTTCGGCCTGCTAAATTCCTTATTTAGCGCAGCTTGGATATTCATGATTCTTACATTCAGATTATCACTTGAGTGCTTAATGTACTAGGTTAGCTCGCGATCTTGTAGGGTGCTAACAGTGTTGCTTTCTTTAAATTGTCATCTATAACTCCTTGCGCTTCCCATATAGCTTTTACCATGAATCAAAATTGGTCCGAGTCTTCATTTCCCAATCCCTTGAACATAGGAAACTTTATTGTGCATGCCATATTGAATCACAATGGTGGTGGAGGTGGTACGGGTGAAGATGGAGGTGATGGTGGTGAAGCTGGTAGTGGTGTGGGTGGGGGTGGTATGCATGGAATTCTCTGCCTTATCAAGTGGATTGCACTTCACAAAGAGACCTTCACGAGCTCTTCCTCGCCTCGCAGAGGTGAAATCAAAAGGGTTATTCTCAAGTCCCTTACTTCCTACGTTCTTGTAGGTTTTCCCACTTCGTGTAGCCCCGAACATCAATGTAATTACATAATCCTCTTTTCACACAATAACATTTTAATCCAAGTATTCAATGACTTTACGTACTTACCTCGCGGTCCTTTGAGTAAGCGTCGCTCTACCTCGCTATAGCAGACTGAAGTGTCTACCGCAAATTCAGTGATGAATCCTTCTATAATCTGATCAAGCCAGTGATCAATAGCATGCGCACTCTTATCTTCTGATGCTTCCAATCTGAGCACCAACACTGGGGTCCACACAATAGGACCATCAAGCTTCCACCTTCCTTGGCTATTTTCTAGATTCGTGATCCACTCATACAACTCAATAGAGAAAGATGCGAAGAAGATTTTTTGGATCTCTATGTACAGGTAGCAATCTAACCACTCTTCTTTTGTTAGTCACAGATTCCTATTCTCCTGTGGCGCGAACTCGTGAATCCTTTTGTCCAACCAACCTTCAATTTCCTTCTTAGTTGTATCCCAATGATACGACATTAAACATCTCTATGTAGATTCTGGTCCCAGCAAAGGAACCATTTCTCGGCTTGATGGGGCCTAACCCAGGTTCGGAGTTAATTAGCCAAACAAATCCATGTACTACTAGCCCTTTTAGTAATAGCCCGTGGAGCACGAATTGAGGTCTCACTCGAAGCAGTATGGGGGGATGTTGGAACCAAGTTTCTACACCCTTGAGATGTCTGAGGGGTTGATTTAGTCCAACTATGAATAGCTTCACGCAGGTCACTTCACACACTAACCTAGCATGTAAGATCTTCGCGATCTGTTACAATCGCATTTACGGAACCCTCACCAAGGGCTGAGGTGATTTCGCGCTGCCCTAATAGTGATCTGCTAATTCCCCAAGTTACACCGCGTATCTTACTTATATTCTTATAACAGTTAGTTATATTCACGTAAACATATACTTTATCTTATATTCACTTTATCAACACATTCATATAAGTTCACACATCATATAAACAATAGAAATTTAATTTATATATGATACATTCAATGCACAAAACAGGAAAAAGGTACACAAAAATGATGTAAAATTTCTCTTTATTACTTTTACAAAGGTTACAGACTCGACTCACCCTACGCACTCAGCTGTAGGGGTCCGTGCATTTAGCTGTGGACTTCTAGGCCTTTGTGCACTTAGTTGCAAAGCCTTCTCCTACTCTACGACCCAAAGACTCGACTCTACACTTAGATAAGACTCATTTCTTCATCCTTCCTCTATTCATTTTTTCCTTTCTTTACAACTTAGAGACAATCCCATGGTCCGTAGACCATCAGTATATTTATAAAGCCAAAATTACATTACAAAAATGACAGCAAAAAACCCTATGACTCATTTACAATCTTGGCACTCCATGCCCACAAAACACGGAGTCTTTACATCGAATTTGGTCAAAATCTAGGCTTTAAGCCCCAAAACTTGCCTTGGGGGATCCCACGCCCAACACTGCCATCCACGAGGTATGGAGAGAGAATATGGTGGAGTATGCCTCTATCATTAAGAACAATGTCTGGGAAGTGGTGCCTAGGCCTGAGGGAAAGTCAGTTGTGACTTCTAGGTGGCTCTGCAAGATCAAGCATGTTGCAGATGGAAGCATTGAGAAGTTCAAGGTGAGGTTTGTGGCTATAGGATTCTCACAAATAGAGGGAGTTTCGTATGATGAGACCTTTTCTCCCGTAGCTAGGTACACTTCTATCTGATCCCTTATTTCTATTGCTACAGAAATGGGTTGGTAGATCCATCAGATGGATGTGAAGACCGCATTTCTGAATGGAGTTATATAGGAAGAGGTGTATGTTGAGCAGCCACAGGGCTTTGAGGTACTTAGGCAGGAGACCCATGTATGTTGGTTGAGGCAAGCACTCTACAGACTTAAGTAAGCTCTAAGAGGTTGGTGTTCGAGGATTGATACTTACTTGCAGCAGATGGGTTTCACGAAGAGTGATGTAGATTCAAACCTATACTACATTGTTGTAGGGGATGATCCACTCATTCTTGTGTTGTATGTTGATGACTTGTTCATTACTAGGGCAGAGAGACTGATTAGTGGTTGCAAGGAGGATCTTTATATGGAGTTTGAGATGAAGGGCATTGGGTTGATGCATTACTTTTTGGGGCTTGAGGTGTGGCAGGAGGAGGGGCATATCTTTTGGGGGCAAGGGAAGTATGTTGTGGATGTGTTGAGAAAAATTCAGATGGGAGACTGTAGACCCATATCTAAACCTATGATCACCAACTAAAAGAAGCTTCATGCTTCATATTCTAGTTTGGTGGATCCAACATTGTATAGGCATCTTAGTGGGTCCTTGATGTATCTGGTCAACACTAGGCCAGATATATGCTTTGTAGTGAACACACTTAGCCAGTTCATGGTTGAGCCCAGGAATGTGAAATGGATAGTACCAAAGCACATTCTTTGGTATGGTTTGGACTATAGGTGGGGAGATTGAGTGAGGTTGGTAGGTTACATAGATTCAGATTGGGGAGGTTGTGCTTCTGACAAGAAAAGCACTTCAAGGTGTTACTTCGGATTGGGTTCAGCAATTGTGTCGTGGTTTAGTCGAAAGAAAAAGTCAATTGCTTTGAGCTCTTCTGAGGCTGAGTATATGGCTTCTAGTGAGGCTATTTATGAGGCCATTTGGCTTCGCAAGTTGTTGTATGGCCTATTTGATCAGGGGTTGAGACCGATAGTTATTCACTGTGATAATTAGAGTTGCATTGAACACATGAAGAATCTAGTGTTTCATGATAGGTCAAAACACATTAACATCAGATATCATTTCATCAGGGACTTGACATCAGATATCATTTCATCAAGGGACTATGTTTAGAAGGGGGTAGTGAAGCTGGAGTATATATCAACAAATGAGTAGGTGGTTGATGTTCTCATGAAGTCCCTGCCAAGAGGCAAGCATGTCCATTTCAAGGAAAAAATGGGTGTGGTGAGAAACACTTTCCTCGATAAGAGGGAGTGTTGATTTTTAATGTACCTTGGAGAAGTCGTTTCCCATGGGTTAATCTCTACCTAGGGAAAAGTGTCCAAAATAATTATTTTCCTGAGTGTGAATTTATAAGTCGTAGAGTCAATGTTAAATTATAAAGTGAAAAATGACTTTAGACATAAAGTACAATGTCAATACTTTATTTAATGGGTGAGTTAAAACATAGAAAGTGAGAATTAAATGCACATTTATTCTTATCCCTTGATCTAAATGAATCTGATCCATTAGATCTTAAGGTTTCCTAAAAGACATTTAGGGAAACAAAAGGGGGAAAAGAAAAGAGAAATTGCATTCATTCTTCATGAGCATATTAGAGAAAGGAGGCTGAGAGTTGGAGAAAAGTTCTGAAGGAGAAATTTGTTGCAGCAAGCTAAAGGAGTGATTTCTAGGCAAAGCTAGTCATGGAAATCAAGGCATAGAAGACAGCAAAAGGTACAGTACGAACAACATTGAATGTTGTGAGCTACACGTTGTTCGAGAAAAGTTTTTGAAAAAAAAATATGTACAATCCGTACATTCTGTATAAAGTCTGTATAGTACAATTCGTACAGTCATATCTATGTTAGACTCTGTCTCATGTCAGAGATTGATTCTTCTTCAAAACCCTGTTTTGAAGAAGAAATCATTAATGTGTTGTTTAAATTTGTGTAATTTATTCTCTAGCTCTCCAAAAGGCAGCAGTGACTTCAAAACTCCTATCTGCACAAGCACAATTCAGAATACCATCAGCACTCAGAAGCAAAAAACTATGTTGGAGGAATGGAGCAAATTGGTGTTGTCTAGTGAAGTTGAAGTTGAAGTGCTCAAGGAGTTCCGCAATCTGACAGCAGATGTTCTTGCTCACACAGCATTTGGAAACATTTATGAAGAAGAGGGAAAACACTTTTTCAATATACAGGATCAACTAATAATACTTGCAGCTGAATCATTTCGTAGAGTTGATATTCCAGGCTTCAGGCGATAAGTTGGAGTTTCGATGGAAGCACCATCATACAATCTCAAACCACTCAAATGTATTATAAATATAATCGCTTTTGGTTATACACAAATTTTCTCTCCAGATTTTTATCTTTTGGTGACAACAGTAACTTCAGAAGATTTGCAATATTTATGTGACCGGGAGAGATGGGATTGCTGCAATGGAATATTTATCCTCCCTTTCAAGCTCGTCTGCTGATATATAGTTTAGATAGTGATGTCTGTAATTTTCTTGATCTGAAATATACTATTTAGTGTGAGTGTGCCATGATTTAGAAGATTTTATAATATGCGGCACTGGCTTTTGTAATGTGTGAGAGTGGCCTCCTCAACAGATTCCTTTCCAATCAAAAAATAGCTGTAGGAAGTCGGGCCTGTTCAAAGATGGTGATAGATGCGGAGGTTGCTATCAGGGCAGTTGGGTATTTATGAAGTTTGGTGCAGTCTTCATCACAAGCTAGCTCATTATATGTTTAAGGTGCACAGTGATTGTGGTTATTAATTTGGGGCCACTACTTACTTTACTGGTTCGTTGTCATTATTGAATATAAAGATGGAGATGGCGGTGTTGGAGTAGTCAATTTAAAAGAAGGAAAACTCTGATACATGGCAAGGAATGCAGCACACAAGGGGCGCAAAGAGGTACACTCCATCTCCAGGCAGGAGGTGTATCCAATCTCAGGAAGGAGCTTGATTTATTCTCAATGATTGGGCCGAAATCAAAGTGCCATGGGAAGGAGTCCAATCAGCCTATAGGAGGGTCGAATATATTGTTTGTCACCAGCATTAGGAGGGCTGAGCTATTTATCATTCAGAGTACAAGTTCCAAGAAGATTTTCTACGACCATCAGTTGATATTGAAGTCATTGTGTCCAGTAGTTGAGGAGCTTGCAGTGGTTGATATTAAATATATGTTGATTGTCATTTTCAGATCCAAGGATGTGTAAATAAGAAGCCTGTTTCCGATTTATTTATGCTCAGAATTTGAAGGTATCATGGCCGCATTGATTAGGGATTCGTAGAGATTAAAGAGTTGGAGCATTGAGGATATACCAGAACATAACATGCTTGTTGTACCAATGATTAAAGATTTATTCTTGGTCGGGTTGCTTGTGGCAGAGCATGCAAGCATTGATCCTGGAAGCATTGGGTCACCGGGAAAAGAAGTTGAACAGTCGTCCTCTGCTTTGGGAATGAAGAGACAGAAAATAGAGCCTTTTCAGCAAGACAAATAGATGACATTACCCTCCTCCTTTACCACAAAACAAAAAGCACAGGCAATTAAAATTGCACGCATGTTAGCTGTAGCCTATGTAATGGATCAGTGGATTCTGCTATTAAAGTTTTTCAGAGAGATTTGAAAGCTTTGCCAGATTCGAAAGTGTTACGATATGCTTATGCTATGATGGCATTTTGTCTTGACAAGGATCCCAAGGTTGCACACAATGTTTTCGAAGCAGGGCTCAAGAGGTTCATGCACGAGCCGGCATACATACTTGAATATGCAAATTTCCTTTGCCGCTTGAATGATGATATAAATGTCCATGCATTATTTGAGCGAGCTCTCAGCCTTCTTCCACCAGAGGAGTCAGCTAAGGTATGGAATCGTTTCATTAAA
This sequence comes from Pinus taeda, assembly GCA_000404065.3. Lineage (NCBI taxonomy): Eukaryota > Viridiplantae > Streptophyta > Pinopsida > Pinales > Pinaceae > Pinus > Pinus taeda. The sequence continues at coordinate 25,960 of APFE030224328.1, read as the reverse complement.
TTTGAACAAACATATGGTGATCTAACAAGCATGTTAAAGGTAGAGCAGAGGAGAAAAGAAGCCTTTTCCAGAACAGGAGAAGAAGGATCAACAACATTAGAGGGGTCATTGCTAGATGTTGTTTCTCGGTATTCTTTCATGGACCTTTGGCCATGCTCTTCAAGAGACTTGGACCACATTGCACGGCAGGAGTGGCTGGCTAAAATCATGAATGGGAAATCCGAAAAAGCATTCATAGCACAACCCAGTGGCTTCGATAAAAACTCATTTGGATAGGGAGAGAATATAAAGTCGCATGCATCTTCTGCAAAGATAGTTCGTCCATATTTATCTCGAATGGTTATCTATGATCCAAGGCAAAAGCCTGGTTCTGGATATTTTATGAATTCAATGATGCCAGGAGTTCCATCAATACCTGGATCGGTACAACATAATGCCATTTCTGGCTCAGCATCAAAATCTCTTGATGATGCTCTAAGATATATGTCACCAACTTTGGTATCTTTCATAGTTCAGTTACCAGTTGTCAATGGACCTTCACCAGATGTAGATATGGTAATTTCCACATTGTTACAGAGTGACATTCCATCTGGTGTCAATGATAGTTCACTGCCTTTTTCTCATCCTTCATCAGCCTTGCCTGGGTCTAGTGCCATAGGAGATTTTCCATCCTTAAGTAAAGGATGGCCTGTCTTAAATGGCTCAACAGCAAGGTCATCTAGAATCTTGCCAAACAAGAGAAAGGTATGAGAGACTCGAAAGAATGCTGATATGCATGAAATCGCAGAAGATGACTCCAACAGATACAGAAATCAAATTGCGATATGCGTGCATTTGATTATGTGGACATTCGATTCATTTAAAGAGTACATGTGCCAGTTTAACCCATATTTTAGCATCAAATATTGGGACCTCTTCTGTAAAGCGGCATTCAAAAGTTCGATTGCCTATTTTTGTCTTTAGCTAGTCTTTGCTCTAGGATTAGTTTTAGTTTTCACGGGTCATTAGAAGTCCTCAAGCTGGAATCATGGGAGGTTTTTTCTATCTTTAGAGCAGATCAAAGATTCTTTTCTATCTTCATGGCTGCAGGTCAAACAGCACCTGGATTGTGGGTCGATCTGTTGTTTTTGTTTAGGATAGTTTATAAAATAATCATTTTGTAAATAGAGAGTTAGAGAGGGGAGATTTTCTGAGTGCTGAGTGCTAGAACAGAGCTTTCATTGTACAGTTTTTGGCAGAGAATTTAATGGAATTTCACAGCTCTGTTTGCTGAGATTCATGTGGTATGTTGATTTAGCATAAGTTTTCCCTTTGTCTTATATGTAAACTGTTATGTTTCATTCACCTCATGATCATATCTAATTGAGCAAATGAAGTGTTTAGGTAGGAAATCATAGTATTGTATGCTCCTCCTATAAATTTGCTCATATTTAATGTTTTCTCCTATTTAAGGAGGATTCAAAGTATTATTTGCCCTCCTTAGCTCCTCATCAGTCTTGCCATCCCATATTAGATCTAGATTTGGTGTTAAATTGATTGCCTACCTTGCCTCAGTTAATAATCTGTGTAGTCATTATATTTCTCTGTTCAAGCTGTGATTTTGGCCATGCAGCCCAGAAAAGCCCCGTCATTTAATTAAAAACCCCAAGCAAACCTTCCTATATCAATTTACTAGCCTAAGATCTTTATTCCTAATTGGGTCAGCTCATCCTATTGAAAGATCTACCGAATTGACCGAGAGAGCCTTCTCATACCCCGTAGGGCTAGCTACGAGGTGAAATGGTTTGATGTTGCCTTGAAGGTTTGCCTTTCTCAGCCTGAGGTGAAATCTCAAGCGCTAACATATTGGCGACCATACTGGGGAGAACAAATTTGTAATTTGCTCGTTGTGGTGTGATTTCGTAAGTCTTAGACGGAGTCTGAAGATACGCCAGGTAGCCTTCGAACACGCTCTTGTTTTACATCAGCGTTAGTAGATAAACGTTGCTTCAGTCGATCTCCATGAGCTTGTGAAAGTAGCGCTTCATTGGCACTTTTACCCCAGTACATGTATCAAGTTCAGATCTGATTGTTGATGGTGAACAATGATCAGGCACTTAACAGGCTAAAATCATTCACTGGCGACTCCAATTCGATCCAGACACTCCAGTGCTTGCTGATCCATTCATGCCATGGAAGGGTATGTGGTAGACCCTGCCGTGTGTGAAGCTGTAGAAGAAGTAAGACATTTGTTAGCAAATCTTGAATTTGATGAAAATGTTTACAGTGTTTGGCTTCATTTGTTCAAATCTTTAAAGGTGTTCAAAATTGAATTGTGTGAGTTAATTGTTGAAAGAATTGAAGATGAGATTCAATGGTTAGATGAGCAAATCAAGTCATACGATTTCCAAGACCCTAAAAATTTTTTGGAAATCCTTCCTCCATCGCAACAAGAATTCATAGACTTGCCTACAGATATTTATATTGACAATGTGCAGCTGGAAGTATGCATTGCAGAGTTGGGGCAGCCAACAGAGACTGGCTTCCGTGATCCTATGGCGGCATATATGGACATGTTTTTCAGGTTGATGGACAAATCAAGCTGTCTTTTCCGTGACCAAGGTCAGTACGTGCATGAAGGGCTGCCAGCAATCATATTTGTGTCCTGGCAGAAGAATTTTCAAGCGGCATCAATCTCAGGTTTACTTAAATGGCTAATTTGGCATTTTAGGATTACCTGATCTAGTGTTTGTACAGCAGATTAGAGTAGGTTTTGTAAATAAATAAGCAGCCATAAGGGCGGCATCTTGTTTCAGTTGGCTTTTAGTTTGTTTGAGTTCAGTTTCAGTGTGAAAATAAGTCTTCAGTTGTGTTGATTTATGTAAAATGGACTCCATTGCCCAATGGTGGAGGCATTGTCTGCTCTCCCAAAGTTCTGCGGTTCTTGGCACCTCCAGGAAGCTACAGCTGCCATCCCAAATGGAGCCGATGTTAGACTCTGTCTCATGTCAGAGATTGATTCTTCTTCAAAACCCTGTTTTGAAGAAGAAATCATTAATTTGTTGTTTAAATTTGTGTAATTTATTCTCTAGCTCTCCAAAAGGCAGCAGCGACTTCAAAACTCCTATCTGCACATGCACAATTCAGAATATCATCAGCACTTAGAAGCAAAAAACTATGTTGGAGGAATGGAGCAAATTGGTGTTGTCTAGTGAAGTTGAAGTTGAAGTGCTCAAGGAGTTCCGCAATCTGACAGCAGATGTTCTTGCTCACACAGCATCTGGAAACAGTTATGAAGAAGAGGGAAAACACTTTTTCAATATACAGGATCAACTAATAATACTTGCAGCTGAATCATTTCGTAGAGTAGATATTCCAGGCTTCAGGTGATAAGTTGGAGTTTCGATGGAAGCACCATCATACAATCTCAAACCACTCAAATGTATTATAAATATAATCGCTTTTGGTTATACACAAATTTTCTCTCCAGATTTTTATCTTTTGGTGACAACAGTAACTTCAGAAGATTTGCAATATTTATGTGACCGGGAGAGATGGGATTGCTGCAATGGAATATTTATCCTCCCTTTCAAGCTCGTCTGCTGATATATAGTTTAGATAGTGATGCCTGTAATTTTCTTGATCTGAAATATACTATATAGTGTGAGTGTGCCATGATTTAGAAGATTTTATAATATGCGGCACTGGCTTTTGTAATGTGTGAGAGTGGCCTCCTCAACAGATTCCTTTCCAATCAAAAAATAGTTGTAGGAAGTCGGGCCTGTTCAAAGACGGTGATAGATGCGGAGGTTGCTATCAGGGCAGTTGGGTATTTATGAAGTTTGGTGCAGTCTTCATCACAAACTAGCTCATTATATGTTTAAGGTGCACGGTGATTGTGGTTATTAATTTGGGGCCACTACTTACTTTACTGGTTCGTTGTCATTATTGAATATAAAGATGGAGATGGCGGTGTTGGAGTAGTCAATTTAAAAGAAGGCAAACTCTGATACATGGCAAGGAATGCAGCACACAAGGGGCGCAAAGAGGTACACTCCATCTCCAGGCAGGAGGTGTATCCAATCTCAGGAAGGAGCTTGATTTATTCTTAATGATTGGGCCGAAATCAAAGTGCCATGGGAAGGAGTCCAATCAGCCTATAGGAGGGTCGAATATATTGTTTGTCACCAGCATTAGGAGGGCTGAGCTATTTATCATTCAGAGTACAAGTTCCAAGAAGATTTTCTACGACCATCAGTTGATATTGAAGTCATTGTGTCCAGTAGTTGAGGAGCTTGCAGTGGTTGATATTAAATATATGTTGATTGTCATTTTTAGATCCAAGGATGTGTAAATAAGAAGCATGTTTCCGATTTATTTATGCTCAGAATTTGAAGGTATCATGGCCGCATTGATTAGGGAGTCGTAGAGATTAAAGAGTTGGAGCATTGAGGATATACCAGAACATAACATGCTTGTTGTACCAATGATTAAAGATTTATTCTTGGTCGGGTTGCTTGTGGCAGAGCATGCAAGCATTGATCCTGGAAGCATTGGGTCACCGGGAAAAGAAGTTGAACAGTCGTCCTCTGCTTTGGGAATGAAGAGACAGAAAATAGAGCCTTTTCAGCAAGACAAACAGATGACATTACCCTCCTCCTTTACCACAAAACAAAAAGCACACGCAATTAAAATTGCACGCACGTTAGCTGTAGCCTATGTAATGGATCAGTGGATTTTGCTATTAAAGTTTTTCAGAGAGCTTTGAAAGCTTTGCCAGATTCGAAAGTGTTACGATATGCTTATGCTATGATGGCGTTTTGTCTTGACAAAGATCCCAAGGTTGCACACAATGTTTTCGAGGCAGGGCTCAAGAGATTCATGCACGAGCCGGCATACATACTTGAATATGCAGATTTCCTTTGCCGCTTGAATGATGATATAAATGTCCGTGCATTATTTGAGCGAGCTCTCAGCCTTCTTCCACTAGAGGAGTCAACTGAGGTATGGAATCATTTCATTAAATTTGAACAAACATATGGTGATCTAACAAGCATGTTAAAGGTAGAGCAGAGGAGAAAAGAAGCCCTTTCCAGAACAGGAGAAGAAGGATCAACAGCATTAGAGGGGTCATTGCTAGATGTTGTTTCTCGGTATTCTTTCATGGACCTTTGGCCATGCTCTTCAAGAGACTTGGACCACATTGCACGGCAGGAGTGGCTAGCTAAAATCATGAATGGGAAATCCGAAAAAGCATTCATAGCACAACCCAGTGGCTTCGATAAAAACTCATTTGGACAGGGAGAGAATATAAAGTCGCATGCATCTTCTGCAAAGATAGTTCGTCCATATTTATCTCAAATGGTTATCTATGATCCAAGGCAAAAGCCTGGTTCTGGATATTTTATGAATTCAATGATGCCAGGAGTTCCATCAATACCTGGATCGGTACAACATAATGCCATTGTTGGCTCAGCATCAAAATCTCTTGATGATGCTCTAAGATATATGTCACCAACTTTGGTATCTTTCATAGTTCAGTTACCAGTTGTCAATGGACCTTCACCAGATGTAGATATGGTAATTTCCACATTGTTACAGAGTGACATTCCATCTAGTGTCAATGATAGTTCACTGCCTTTTTCTCATCCTTCATCAGCCTTGCCTGGGTCTAGTGCCACAGGAGATTTTCCAGCCTTAAGTAAAGGATGGCCTGTCTTAAATGGCTCAACAGCAAGGTCATCTAGAATCTTGCCAAACAAGAGAAAGGTATGAGAGACTCAAAAGAATGCTGATATGCATGAAATCGCGGAAGATGACTCCAACAGATACAGAAATCAAATTGCGATATGCTCGGATTTGATTATGTGGACATTCGATTCATTTAAAGAGTACATGTGGCGGTTTAACCCATATTTTAGCATCAAATATTGGGACCTCTTCTGTAAAGCGGCATTCAAAAGTTTGATTGCCTATTTTTGTCTTTAGCTAGTCTCCGCTCTAGGATTAGTTTTAGTTTTCACGGGTCATTAGAAGTCCTCGAGCTGGAATCATGGGAGGTTTTTTCTATCTTTAGAGCAGATCAAAGATTCTTTTCTATCTTCATGGCTGCAGGTCAAACAACACCTGGATTGTGGGTCGATCTGTTGTTTTTGTTTTAGGATAGTTTATAAAATAATCATTTTTGTAAATAGAGAGTTAGAGAGGGGAGATTTTCTGAGTGCTTAGTGCTGGAACAGAGCTTTCATTGTACAGTTTTTAGCAGAGAATTTAATGGAATTTCACAGCTCTGTTTGCTGAGATTCATGTGGTATGTTGATTTAGCATAAGTTTTCCCTTTGTCTTATATGTAAACTGTTATGTTTCATTCACCTCATGATCATATCTAATTGAGCAAATGAAGTGTTTAGGTAGGAAATCATAGTATTGTATGCTCCTCCTATAAATTTGCTCATATTCAATGTTTTCTTCTGTTTAAGGAGGATTCAAAGTACTATTTGCCCTCCTTAGCTCCTCACCAGTCTTGCCATCCCATATTAGATCTAGATTTGGTGTTAAATTGATTGCCTACCTTGCCTCAGTTAATAATCTGTGTAGTCATTATATTTCTCTGTCAAGCTGATTTTGCATGCACCAGAAAAGCCCCGTATTTAATTAAAACCCAAGCAAACCCTTATATCAATTTACTAGCCTAAGATCTTATTCTTATTGGTTGGTCATCTATTGAAAGATCTACCGAATCTGACCCGAGAGAGCCTTCTCATACCTCGTAGGGCTAGCTACGAGGTGAAATGGTTTGATGTTGCCTTGAAGGTTTGCCTTTCTCAGCCTGAGGTGAAATCTCAAGCGCTAACAATCTATGCAATACATATTTTCAGCGTCAAGTGGGGATGGAAATCGAGGCAAATTGGGCACAATTTTCAAGGAGTTTTGGGGTGAAGAGATAAGTTTTATTTTTTGTTTTGTTTTTCTGCAAATGTAATTTTCCTGAACTTGAAAGATAAATAAATTTGAAGAGCTCTCTAACAGGTTTTCCCCATAGAAGATTGAAGGGGTTTTTCCTGGGTCTAAGTTGACAAAAAATCTATGTGTATTTTTATGTGTGTTGCTGGTTTGGTTATGTCTATATATATTTTCAGCATGTGTCGATAGTCCCATGTGTTTTAATCTGAAAATTTCATTTCCAGAGTTCTATATGTTGAATGTATGCTTATGGGAAAGGGAATTTAATTGAATGGGAGTGATAAGGTGAAATTAAAACCGGGTTGGGATTGTAGGAAACTTTTTTTAGTCATCTAATTTCAATAATATATTCTGCAGGCAAAGATGATCAAGAATTGATAAGCCTCCCTGAGAGACTTTGTCTTGTAAACATGATTGGTGTCTGTTTAAACTTCAATGGCTCTTTCACCCAGTGCTTGACGATGTCTCTGGTGTTCACAAACCTGTGGGTGGCATAGAAAAATTGGTCCATGCACTTCACTCGCTGAGGTAAATGATACATCTGTTGAAAGTTCTCCACCTTGAAGGTGTCAAGCTCTATCCCATTGGCACTACTCAATGTCATTGTTCATTTGTGTGTGAGACAATCCAACTGATAATGTCCACACATGGGAAGATGGGGTACCTGCATGCAACCTTGTATACGCTTGATCGTTGGATGCTAAGGTAAACCTATCGATCCTCTAAGTCTTCCTTGAATTCCTCTGCAAAAGTATCCTTGATTTGCTGCCATGCTAATGTTGTACCCTTCTCAGTGAATAGTTGAGTGTATGCATAAACTGGTAGATTAACTGATATATACTCAATTGCTTCCCCATTACTACTCTCAGTGGTTTCCTTTGATGTAACCCTCTTGTTTTCCATGTTAATTGTAGTTGCTAGAGATATTCTCAACAACTGATGTACCTATGGGACAGAGAGGACACTCATGGCAAGAAAATTTGAGCTTAAAATCCAAAGCAACTTCAAGACAAGACCAAGCAATAAACTAGGCTCATGCTTGGATAGATTGCATAATTTTGGTTGACATAGGTCACTAGCTGATTGTGGGAACTTCACATTATAGAGTCCCAATATTCAGTCAGGAAGCTTACTCATTGCAACTACATAATGCACAACTCAGTCTGGGCGAAGTCTAAGAGAGACTGCACATTGTGTAGTCTCAATGGCCAAGCTAGGAGGTTGGCTCTTGGAACTGCGCAGTTCACAGTTGGAGCCAAGCCAAGATATCCTCTGTGCAACTCCATAACCAAGGTAGAGGCCTTTAGCTCCCATATTACATAGTGCATGTAGTGAAAAGTGAGATCTGGGCAAGGGGAGCTCAGATCTGTGCAAGGGGAATTTGAAATTGAGCATATATGAAGGTGCGATGCTTAGTGCATATATGACTTAGTGATGATGCATGCAAGTGAAACAAGTGCAGGAATCAATCAAAATAAAGGAAAACAAAGCATGTGAAGAGAGTCGTCGCAATGGCAACCGTTGTTGCAAAAATGGGAAAACACATATGACACTTGGGAAAGGAAATCTAAAACTTGAAACAACACTTATACAAGATAAAACATGTTAAGACACCAACATTCATTCAAAGAAATAACTGAAATAACACTCTCACAATTTAAACAACAAAAAGCAATAGAAAAAACAGCAAAAGACTAGAAAAGCAAAACTCACCTGGAAAAGTGACGACAATTGTGCCGAAGGTTCCTTGATCTCCTTGGGAATTTCAGTGCTCTAAGATTGAATGTGAAAATGACCTCTTACAATGTTGATTAAATACTTTTGTTCAAATTACGTTTTATGACACGCATGCCACAAAACAAGGAAAAAGCGACACGTGGTGGTAGTTTCCAAAATAACTCAAGTGCCTCCTTCAAGTTGCTAAAAGTAGATCCCTTCTTTTTAGGGATTCTTCTTTCTCTTTTTTTCTTTTTCAGGAAAAACTGGCATGCATTTCCCGAAGAGATAGCGCAGTTTTGGGAAGAACTAGGCAACTTTCTGGCTCATGCATTGTGCAATTTCTTAGCACATTTGGTTGTGCGCAATTTCTAGGTTTATTGGCTTTGGGATGCCTCTCATGTTCTGTGAAATTTTCCAACTCAAGGCTAGCTTCCATTCAGTTTTGTGCCTTTCCTAGGCTCAAGGCAAGGCCAGTTTCCCTCAATAATTGCACAATTTTCTAAGGTAAGCCCACAACTATTAAAAGACCAAGTCAAGAGATTGGCTTGTGGGTTAGAAAAAGAGCAACACAAGCCAAGATTGAAATAATAAAGCTCAGTTGAAGCAAAAATACCTAGATAAGTGTGAGATGAGTTGTTGTGGTTTTGAAGGGAGGCTCCAAAATGAAGCATGGGAAAAATTTTGGGTGGTTGTAACTGCTACAACATTGGCGACACATTGGTCGAACTCCAGCTCTTTGTATGGACCTTGTCTCATGTAAAGTGAGCCTAACTCTTCTGGAAGTATTGTTCAATTCTTTGATTACCATAGCTTCTTCATTTAGCTTGATTTAAATATGTAGTCCCTATCATTGTCTTTATCGAGAGCACACATACCAATCCAAGTCAAAATGAGTTGTTTTGATTAGGAATGATGGGTATATAGATGCACAAGTAAAATAGATTGTCATAGTTTTAGCTTCATCTCTGGTGTTGCTCCATTGCAAGCAATCCCGGACAGTACCCTGATGGAGTCACTTTAGGAACAAAAGCATTTTTCCTCTGCCAGTGAGCCTGGATAGTACCCCAGCGGAGTTACTTTCTACACCTCTCTACGTAGGAAGCCTTTCTCTTATTTCACCCCTTATTTTATTTTTCTCATTTTTCATGTTTCAAAGAACTATGCATAAGCACTTATTTTTTTCATGAGGCGGAAGAGGGACCTTGACTTATTGAGAGTAGAAGAGGTTGTCCCTTCAAAGAAGGATATTTATATACCTCTGACATACTTGTTAAGGTTTTTCCCCTCTCCTTACTCTACTTGACTAAGTTGACAAGGGTTAACTGAAATTAGAAAATTGATTAGTGTAGGTGGTAATAGTTAAGAGTGAAAGCATCATGATTTCACCATGACTCTCTTTGAAAGGAACGTATTTTCCATTAGGGTATTATCGACTAGAAGAAATGAAATATTCACATAAAGAGACGAAATAGACAGATAACCAAGTTTTTATTGTTTTACAAGTTCCTCTTGGATTTCACCTTGCTTATCTAAGAAGCCAAACACGGTTTCATCCAAAAAATAACCTACAGGTGCAAAAAAAAACAAGCAAAGGAAAGAAGAAAGACAAAGAGAAACAAAGAAAACCATAAACAAGCAAGAAAAGTAAACACTACTCCTACTCCTAACCTAATAGAGCATAGGCCAACTCACATGAAGTGATATTTCCAATGCAGCCATCGGCGCATTGGTTGGCCCATGTAGGCAAAAGAATGATTGACAAGAAAGATATGCAAGCAAACCATCAGACAAGAAAGATAAAATAATGTAAATGAATTCGTTCGAAGCTTGAATGCTTCCACAAAAAAATAAAAAATTTGAAAGCACATGAAAGGAACTCTGCAGATATATCATGGTGTCCTATCACATTGCACATGGACGAAAAACATGTACACACCTTCTAACTTGACAAATGACCAAATATAAATAAATAAGAAAACTTTCGTTTCACAACAGTGCTTGCTACGCATGACTCCTCCAATGCATGAGCAATAGGATCATGTGATTTCGGTGGAGGATGTGAAAGTTGTGAAATAGATTGATTTTTTGTGTAAACAATAGAGCGATGAGGAGCCTGGAAAAGTTCAACAAATGTTTGATCTAAGGTAGAACTAACCTCAAGGCTGCAAGAACTTGATAGAACCATAAACTCAGGCTGAAGTGCCTTGATAGCTTGAGGAGTCTCCAATTCATCAAAAGATGGATCATCAAATACCAGTGGCTTTGAGAGATCAACGGTAGGTGAATCGGAATTGTGATCAGATGAATGACAGAAAATATCACAACATCCACGATCAGAAAACTCAAGATGATTGATAGCAACATCCTCATGATCTGACGAATCATAAAGAGGGGATGATTAAAAATGAGAAATTTCACCCTCTGTGTTTCCAAAAATGTAAGATGAGAGATTTGAAGGATCCGGGAAGATAGATTTGTCCTCTCTGCAATCAAATGAAAAATCAGCATCCCACATGTTCTGCAAATGATCAAAAATAGAAACATATAGAAATGAATCTTCACAATATGGAACATAAATGGAAAAATTGTGGAAGATGTCAGGATAAAGTGGAACATAATCACCAAAAATGATATTGCAAGTTGTTTGTTCAACAAAAACTCTGTCAAGTACTTGATCCTCGTGAACATCACATGTGAGATCTGAGATCAATGAACAAAACACACCAAAATCTAGAGGATCAAATGAATCAAAGGACAGAGGCTGAGGAGATAAGACCACATGAAAACCATCAAGGTTACAGTCCAAATCTACGCAGAAATCCTGGGTAGGTGGGGTAGGAGGAGATGGTGACAGCTCAATATGTGGATTCTCAACTTCTCCCACCTCGACCTACTGAGCTAGAGTTGTTTGATGAGAAGGGGATGAAGGGTCACTTGGGGCAACAACCTTGTCCATCTCAGATTTAGAAGCTCTAACACCGAGGTATGTCAGGAGAGGCTCAAAAGATTCTAACTCATGTGGATTCTCATAAATATGAACAAAACATTGAAATGTTTCCTCCAAAAATTCCCAGTCAACTTCATCTTCAGGAAATTCATAAAATTAGTGAAGAAAATGATCATGAAAATCTTGAACAGATTCTTCAAGTGATTTTCACAATTTTAAAATTTTTTGACTAAGTTCTTTATAGTCATAAAGAATGAAAGCATGACATAATTCTATGGACATGTGCTCAAAAGAGTGTATAGAGGTTGCAAGCAACGTATGATACCATTTCTTTGTGCGCCCTTCGAACATGAAAGTGAAAAACCCACAGGAAATGTCATCCAAGGTGAAATCATGCCTGTCACAGAAGTGAGAAAAAGAAATTGTGTGCCTGAACAAGGGTGTTCCATTGTCACCATTGAAATTATGTCTAGACAAGTCATCTATAATGCTCACCAGCACTTCAAAATCAACAATGTGACTTCAATAGAAGTCATGAAATATATGTAGAAATTCAAAACAGACTTCAAGGTCTTAGTTTATCATCTAGCCCTCCTTCTAGCACCAGAAATGTTGACGGTGCTAGACTCGCCAACATTCAAGGGATCTCCCCAATATGAAGTCTCAACTACACCTCAAACTATTTGTAGTAGGAGTCCCAACAGTGGGTGGTAGTGTAATGCCTTGACCGCAATAATGCACCTAGTAAGTAAGATAACTTTGGGTGAGAGCAAGTGTTTGACCCTACGTAGAGCCAAGTGCGATGCATGAAGGTTCTAACACACATAAGGGGAAAGGAAATGCGCCCTTAGAAGCTTGTAATAGTACGCAGCTTGAAAGGAACACATGAGTGGAATGACATCACAAGCTAAAATGTGGAATAGTCCACAAATTAAAGTGATAGGTTAATCCAACAACACTCATTCAATATGATTAGTACAATTTCATACAAAATAGTTCATAAGAAAATGCACAAGTTAAACAACATACATTACTAAAGCAACCAAAATAGTCCAACTACAATAATAACATATGGATGAAATTGTGTTGGCTTTGATATTATTATTATAAGTGAATGTTCCATCCATACATACACCATTGATGACCACTAGCCCCAATAATAGAACATTACAATAAAGAACACCTACTCCTCCAAAGAAGTATACTCACTCTACGCTTATGGAGAAGCCAAGGCTCGTCACAATACTCCCAAGCCTTTTCTAAGCATAATCCTAGCCAAAAGCTTGGCTCCCAAAAGCCTCTTCAATGAGTTATGAGGTTCTATTTATAACATAGGGTAGGGTGACCCTTGACATTCCCCTTTGTGACTCTTTGAATACCCTCATGACTCTTCAAATTCTTTACAAATAATTCATTACATCACATGATGACCTTTCACATTCCACTAATGACACTTGGAATTTCACTTACAACATATTTACAAATAATACTACATTTCCACATGTACCCATGTAAGACAAAAAAAGGCTAGAGACAACCTAACAAAATAAGACACTATGATTCTAAAGTTTGGGGAAAGACCAACTCGGAAACCTCTACTTGGGGCTTCTTAGTCACATATTGATTTCAAGCTTAGTATTGTGTGATGATGTCCCCAAACTGCTTGATGGTGTCATTTTGATAGTGGACTCTTGCCTCCATGGCATCTGAGTATATGGTCTTGGAACTTGTATCCAACTCGTTTTAAAGCATGTGCAGCATGTTGTTGACCATGATAGGATCACCAATGTACTTTTGCATGCTATGTGTGCTCAACTCCAAGTCTTCCCTGGTGGCGTCCTGCCTTAGTTGCTCCATGTACTAATTGATCTCTATCCAGACTTGGTTCTTAGGTCTATTCTTGATGAGGGAATCAATTGATGGGATGTTGTTCATTCTTACCATGACATCCAAACTATTGTACAAATGTGCATATGAGGCATGTATGTTGTTGATGAATAGGGCGATCTGCTCATAGTTCTGGATCAACATTTGGACCTTTTATTTCTCCAACTCTTCTTATGCCTTCATCTTCTTGGCTAAGTGAAGCGGGGCCCATTTGTACCACATTGTTCACTCCTGTAAATGGGTGATGTCGGCATGTATGTTCTTGAGAGTTTGAAAAAATTCTTTGTTACATTGTTGTAGGTCATGCACAGGGACAACTGCTTTATGCATGCTGACAAATTTGTCATAGAGTTTCCACATGGTCTCCTCAAGTGTTGATACTTCAGCGAGTATCAGTTTCCTCATCTCCCCCACTATGAAAACTACACTCTTCTCTCAAATTTGTTTTGCCTCTTTCCTGGCATCCTGCAAGTTATTTACCAGTTGTTCATTCTTGGTCAATAGGAACTTAAAATTTTAGCTTGTTGTTCCTACATAAGCCAAGCTAGCATAAGCAAGTGTAGCTTGATGTTTCCTGGTTTCTAACATTATCACCCTTTCCTTGATGAATGCAGGTGATGCATGATCATCTGGAAAGTGCTTCCTCCGCACCTATACATTCCTCTTCTACAACTTTTTAAATGATAGATTATACACATCCATGACCGAATCATAACCAGGGAGAACATCTTCTCCTTGCTCATTCGGGGCTAGTTCTAACACTAGAGGTGGCAGAGACTGAGAGATGACCTCTGGTGCTCTCGACATGAGGTCAGTTTCTTAATTTTATGGCTCCTGCTCCAAATCCATGTATTTCACTTCGATCAGTTGCTCAATCTATTGAGCAAGCTCCCGATCCAACATATGTTCACCCTCTTCTTTAGTTGCCGATTATTCTGACTCATCAACTTGTATGGGCATTGTTTGCTCTATCATCATGCCTTACCTTTGTTCTTCTTCTTACTTCTGATTCTCTTCCCTTCCTCTCCTCCTCAACTCTTTTTCTTCCTTCAACTTCTTCTTCGTCTCCTACAGCTTCAATCCTATTTCCTGTAGCCTTTGCTTTTATCTCTTCCTTTTCTCTATGCTCTTTCTCCGCTACTCCCTCTTTTCTTTTGGTGCCAAAGCTTCTTTATCCAAGATAGGATCTTCCTTCATCTTGTAGCTTTGCTCTGCCTTTGGATAATCAACAATCTTCCTCTTTCCTTTGTCCTACACTGGATTGTTTCCTATTATTGTATTTGTTGTGTTGTTTTTGCTTCCTGTGTTGTTGTTGTTGTATGCATAGCATCTTTCCAAGTTGTTGCTATATTGACCATCTCATTGAGTCTGGAGACATTATAACAGTACCTCCAAGGGTCCTCCTCTTCCCAATAAAATGTCTCGTGGGTCCATGGAAAGTACACTCTCGCATAGTTGTCCTTGCAAATACCGTGGGGATCATAAGGATTAAATTAGTTAGTGCCAAATTCGAATCCTACTATCTCCTTATCCTTGCCATATGCATCCTTCAAGCTCTTAATATCGTATAATATGATCTGCAAAGGAAGAGTGGGCCATGGCACTTTCTTCTTCCTATGTGGTCCTCCTGAAAACCTCGTGGAGAGGTGATATGAGACCTCTTGCATGATCAACTTGTCGGTGGCATACCTTGGTATAACATGTGGAGGATTCTCTCTGATAAACACTCTGATGAAGGTATCACCT
Organism: Pinus taeda; assembly: GCA_000404065.3. Lineage (NCBI taxonomy): Eukaryota > Viridiplantae > Streptophyta > Pinopsida > Pinales > Pinaceae > Pinus > Pinus taeda. The sequence continues at coordinate 10,719 of APFE030224328.1, read as the reverse complement.
AATGAGGCATACCAATCTACAATGTTCACTATTGCCTCCATTGTTGCTTGGGACATGCAAGGGTGATCCTGCTCAAATATAAGCTTTTACAATGGAATGATAAAATGGTTAGTTATATTTACCATCACTCCTCAATAGTTGCAATCTAAAAGCAGCTTTAAATAAAATTTGACGATAATCTACTTTGGTGTCCATGTCCAGCTCATGCCAGGGAACTGTTGTTGGGCATAGATTGCATCACGTAAGTATGCGGACATGTAAAATCTCGCTTGTTAATTCTTGGGCTAATTCCAAGTGTTAGTCACATGGATCTTCAACTGATGATCCAACAAGTCTAACCAGTAGAATGGCTTCCCATCATTCACCAACTAATCCATCATGACTACACAAACTTCAGGAAAGGTTTTGTGTTCTCTTGACCATATATTTTGCAGGCAAATATGATCAAGAATTGATAAGCCTTCTTGAGAGAATTTGTCTTGTAAACATGATTGGGTATCTGTCTAAACTTTGACGACTCTTTCACCCAACTCTTGACAATGTCTCTAGTGTTCATAAAGTTGTGGGTGGCATAAAAAAAATCAGTCCATGCACTTCACTAGCTGAGGTAAATGATACATATGTTGAAAGTTTTATGCCCTAAAATTGGCAAGCTCTATCCTGTTGACAATGCTCAATGTCATTGTTTGTTCATCTGTGTGTGAGACAATCTAGCTGATAATGTCTACACATGGGAATACAGGGTACTTTCATTCAACCTTTTATAAGCCTAACCACTAGATGTTAAGGTAAACTTGTCGATCCTCTAAGTCTTCCTTGAAGTCCTCTGGAAAAGTATCCATAATTTGCTGCCATGTTAATGTTGTACCCTTCTTAATAAACAGTTGAGTATTTGTATAAATTGGTAGATTAACTGATATCTACTCAACTGCCTCCCTAGTACTGCTCCCAATGATTTCCTTTGATGTAGCTCTCTTGGATGCCATGTTAACTATAGATTCTAGAGATATGCTCAACAACTGTTGTACCTATGGGACAAAGAGGACACTCATGGCAAGAAAATGTCATCTTAAAAGCAAAATCAACTTCAAGACAAGAAAAAGAACCAAATTGGGCTCATGATGGGATAGATTGCACAATTATAGTTGACAGAGGTCATTGGCTAACTATGGGAACTATGCATTATGCAGTCCCAACAGTGAGTCGGGAAGCTTGTTGATTGGAACTACACAATGCACAGTTCAGTATAGGCCAAGGCAGGGAGAGACTGTGCATTGTGCAGTCTAAGTGGACAAGTTAAGAGGTTGGCTCCTGGAATTGCGTAGTGCATAGTTGGAGCCAGGCCAGGACATCCTTTGCTTAATTCCAGAATCCAACGTAGAGGCCTTGAGCTCCCAGATTGTGTAGTGCATACAGTGAAAAGTGAGATTTGGGCAAGGGAGCCCAGATCTATCCAAGGGGAGTGTGAAATCGAGTAGTTCTGAAGGATGGTGTAATGAAAAGTGCATATATAACTAATTGATGATTCATGCAAGTGAAACAAGTGCATGAATTAATCAAACTGAAGGAAAATGAAGCATGTGAAGAGAGTCACTGCAATGGCGACCGTTGGTGCAAAAATGGGAAAACACATACGACACTTGGCAAAGGAAATTGAAAACTCGAAACAACACTTCTACAATCTAAACAAGTTAAAACACTAGTATTCATTCAAAGAAACAAGTGAAACAACACTCTCACAAGCTAAACGACAAAAGAGACATAAAAACAGCAAAAGATTATAATAGCAAAACTCACCAGAAAAACGATGATGATTGTACTAAAGGTTCCTTGATATCCTCAAGAATGCCAGAGCTCAAAGATAGAATGTGCAAATGAGTTCTAGTAGTGTTATTAAATATTTTTGGTCAAATTAGGGTTTATGACGTGCATGCCACAAATCAAGGAAAAAGTGACACTTGGCGGAAATTTCCAACATAGCTCAAGTGCCTCCTTCAGCTTGCTAAAAATATATCCCTATTTTTTAGGGATGTGTTTTGATTTTTTTTCCTGTTTTTCTCTTTCAGGAAAACTACCATGCATTTTCCAAAGAGATTGTGTAGTTCTAAGAATAACCATGCAACTTTTTGGTTCATGCATTACGTAATTTGTGAGCCAAGTTGGTTCTGCATAATTTTTGGGCTAAGTTTCTCTGGGATGCCTCTCGTGTTCTGAGCAATATCCCAACTCAAGGTTGGTTTCCATCTAGTTCTACACTTTTTCTAGGCTCAAGGACCACTGTAAGTCAAGACTGCACAATTCCCAAGAGCAAGGCCAATTTCCATCGAGAATTGGGAAGTTCTCTAAGGCAATCCTTGAACTGCCAAAAGACCAAGTCAAGAGATCAGATTGTGGGTTAGAAAAAGCACTAAGTGAGCAAACACAAGCAATATTTAAAGAATAAATCTCATTTGAAGCACAGGTACCTAGATCAGTGTGAGATGAGCTATTGCGATTTATAAAGGAGGCTCCAAAACGAAGCATGGGAAAAATTTTGGAGGGCGGTTGTAGCAGCTAAAACAAATATCTTCCTCTATTTCTCTTACAAGATCCTCATCCTGATTCTTCCTTCTTTCTTCATCTTCGAATCACTTTTTTTTCCTTCATCTTCTAATGGTTCATGTTGTTCCTCTTCTTCTCTTTGTTTTTTCCATATTTCCTCCTAGTGTTTCTTTCTTAGATCTTCTTATTTATGTTGCATATCTTCTCTTTCCTTCCTTTCTTGTCCCTCTTTCTGCATCCATTCCTCTTCCTGTCTCTTTTATTCTTCCTTTTGTTTCTTCCTTGATTCTTATGAATCCTTTTTCCTTTTTTTTTGTTGCAATGGTCGCTTTGAGAATAATAGGATCTTCTTTAAAATTATAGCTCCTCTCCACTTCAGGATTATGTGCAACATTCCTCTTAGACTTGGCAATGCTAACCAAAGTGGCCACTTCCTGTTGATTCCCTTCATGAACAACATCATGCTAATGAAATATATTGGAAGGGCCTACCTCATTGTGTGGTGCAAGTGCTCAGGAATCATTATACCAATTCTTTGACTTTTCCTTCTCTTCCCTGTGATAAAACTCATATGGACAGGAAAAATGTAACTGGGCACAATGTCTTTTACACACTCCTCTAGGATCATATATGTGAAATCTCATCTCATTGAACCTTAGGCTAGTAAGTTCCTCAACTTCTAATTTACGCAGCCTTCAAGCTCTTGAGCTCAAAAGATCCCACTTGCAAAGGAAAGCAAGGTCAATGTGCCTTCTTCTTCCTTTGCAACAACTAAGGTAAATCTATGCTAAGTTAATAACCAACCTCATGCATGACCACTTTTTTGGTCACATACCTTGGAAAAAGATGTGGAGGCCTATGAGAACCAAACACTCTAAGATATGTGCCTTGAGACGAAGCAAACCAAACTTCTATCTCCGAAACTACTTTCCTTGCTTCAGTGGACATGCAACGGCCTTCTTTCTCAAAGATCATCAAATATAATACCATGAAAAATTTATCATCAAGCTTCTCATATACCACTTTGTAAATGTATTCCGATAATACTCTACAATTTACATTGATAGGTAGTTCTCTTGGGATCCACTTCCAATCTAGACCTGGGAACACATGGAGGGCACAGATACCATCTAGTTAGTATGCAGACATGTAGAAATGTGGTTTCTTTCCCTGAGGTGGTTCTTTTTCCTTGTTCAAATTAACCTTCAGTTGTTGGGATAACAAATTTTCCCAATCAAAAACTTTCCCTTCTATGACAAGCGGATAAACCATGAAGATCCAACCTTCATCAAAGAGTTCATTATTCTTTCATCCATATATCCTGTAACACATACCCATCATGTACTAATAAATTATTCTAAGAGACATAGTCTTTTAGAGACCATATGGATTATGGCAACACTTAGCTAGTTCCCACCACCTTCATGACTTGATCACTTCTTTGGTGTTCAAATAACCCCAAGCTACATAAAACTAGGAATTCAAGTGTTGCTCAGGCTTGGGAAACATGTAATATGAATGAAAATCATGCATATGGTAAGAGGCAAGTTGTTTCCCATAAACATTATTGAGAACCATGTTCTTGGTTTCCATACCTTGCAGTATCCATTTTATAGCATCGATGCAAGGTAGCACAGTGATGCAGGAAACCCCTTCATGGCGGAATCCAATCACAAAGGTAGTCCCCCCTTCATATATTCAACTATCGGGTTTGGACTTAGTGGTTATGCCCACATAAACATATCGAAAGCATTTTCTTTCTTTAAACAATTAAAAACTTGGCTAAACAACTTTATTGAATTACAAAGGAAATACGGGAAAACCCGCTCTGATTCCATAAGCCAGAACTCAAAATATGTAAACCCGCTTCTATAAATATTTCAGGTCCGCCTCTTCCATATGCCTTATCATCTCTTCTCCAATCTCTACTTTACACAAAAATACAAAAAAATCTGCCCACCAACTCATAGGCTGGATCTTAAAACTTATACACCCTCATTAATAACTTGATTGGGTCTGGTATGCTACTCCTTTATACTTCTCGAGCCCTGATTACTCCAATCTCTGATCTCAGATTATCAGATATCGCTATATCGGCATTCCATTACACCATCCATCAGCCCTTCAACTCTGAAATTTGTGATCAATTATCCACCTTTCGATCAAATATATGATCCAATGGTCCACATTACACCTGATCCACAAACTAATCACAAATTCCCCGTCATCAATTTAACCGTGGTAGATCTGACGATTCACATCTATTTTAGGTAGACAATAAGCCTGGAGTTTAACCACCCGATAAGGCAGTTTCCTCTCTCCTCCCTTTGCTATGTGTCAACTATTCAATGGGATCGGTGGCCACACAACATTACCACTTACCACCTTTTAATCACCCAATATACCATTTTGGTACATAAATCCACCTTCCCTTACTAAAATTTGCCGACGCAATAAAGTGGCCATGCTAGGCCCAATCAATTCTGGTCCATTGATGTTATAGATCCAACGGCCACGATACCTTATCACCTCTATTCCTTCTTATCCGATTTCTCTCATTTTTCAATGGAATTTGCGTTAAAACTCGATTCTCTATCATACCCTATTTTCAATCATGAATTCTTATATAACTTCTCCTTGATATCTTTGGATAAATGACTGGGTATTAAAGCGCTCAAACACTATTGTTAACACCAAGGATTCCCATTATGCTTTGAACAGTGTTATTCATAACTTCAGGCATAGAAACAGAGAAGAATGCTTAGTTAATCTGCAACCTATAATATAGAGACAAGCGAAGGACTTCAATAGAAATGGCTATTCACACACACAAAAAATCATTTATTCAATATAACAGATTTACAGAGTTTCATCCCTCTAGCCTGATTATATCAATGAAAAGGCCCTGTTTCAATCTTGAAGTCCTCACTCTCTCTTATTTGGTTTCTCTCGAACCTCTATCTAGCTTATCTACCCTCTCTAGCCTTTCTCTCGCTAACCTATCCAACCTCTTAATTATAAAAAAAGATCACAATTTATACAAAAGTGGATTCATGAACCAGAATTGGTTCAGATCCAGAAATCTCTCACTCTCTCCTAAAGAATCTCTTCAACTCCATTATTTTCTAAACCAAACATTAAATTAAGCTTTCAAATCCCTCCTATTCTATTCAAACCAAATAAATATAATTGTTTGTCCTGATCTCCACAGAGGGAGGATCAATCAGCCACTATACCAATTTTAATCATTTTCGACAATAAATAAACACCCTCACATATTTAAATAAATAAAATTAACTAAACTCTTGTCTTCCAGCCCCTTTCTAGTCACAACATGTGATCATGCCATCACATTGCTGACTAGGCCTGAATGCTCTTGCATCAGACTCCCAAATTTGAAAGTTTCCATGACCTCCTGGTCATGTGTTTCTTTTGTTGTCCATCCAGTATCCCAAACTTTACTTTGTAACTGGTCATCACTTTCATCATGTTGTTGATTCAATTCTTTTGCCACTGTCATTTATGTTCTTCCAAATTTCCAAATCTTATTTTTGTTGTTGTCCTCTTTCCTTGCTGATACAAATTCCTGTTGTTAATTTCTCTTCCTTGCTATCCCTCTTCTCAGCTGATTTCATCTTCCACAATTTCTCAACTTCCTTTTTATAACTTGTTCTTGACTGAACTCCACTGACATTTACCTGCTATACATTCTCTCCACCATATAAATTATAAAAAAAAATTCCAATCCTTCTTCACCTCTACCATTTACAAATTTTTGTTTGTACTCTACAACTTCTCTTTCATCATCATTAAAGATAATCCTTTCCTCTATGTTATCAAGTTCATCTAATAACCTTCCCAAAAAAATATAGATTCCTTCATATTCAATGAGCATGTCATTTGTATATGACTCCTCCTTCCTATATAAAACAGAATTTCCATCACAATTGTCAGATTCAAAATAACTATGGTTTTCAATCTTCATAGGTGATTCTGCCATCCACTCTTTATATTGTCCTTCTACAAAAGTTATGAAACTTTCATCAATTCTCATTCCAATACTTTCCTCTGCACTATATAGTATTCCTTGTTCTAACACAAGACTATCATTCAACAATTCAATAGCTAGGATTTCTTGGAGCATATCATTATGAAGTATCTTTTCATCCTCTATACTTATACTATTGCAACAAAATGATGTTGTTTCATCTTCTCCTACATCAGAAACAAAATTTTGGTTTTCTAAGACTTCTTCATGGTTTATAGATTCATAAAAATGGGCTACTTTAATATCATAGAATTCTTGAAATCTGCATCTGTCAACATCATCATATATTCCTTCATAATTTCCATAACGCTTTCATTTTTATTCTCTACTGAAGATATTTCATTCTGATTATCATCACAAACTTTCATTTGCTTATCTTCATCTTCTTTAATCATGACAATTTCCTTGTCAATACCATCATTCTCAAAATTATTAAATACATGCTCAAAATATCTTTTTGTTTCAGCCATCCCTTCTAGTAATCGCACTTCTTCATCAACATGCATAAGCACATTGTCTAATTGTTGTTCATCACCTTTCAAACCTAAAAAAATTACAACATGTCAGTTTCAAAAATGCAAGGCTCTTCATCTGAAGCCTCAGTGATCAGCTCCGCATGCTTCTCTGAATTATTCTGATAGTTCACTAAATTATTGAGAAATTATTCCTCAACATCTCTAATTTCTTCCTCATCAAAGAAAACTTCTGGGACTACAACTTCTTGACTATGCTTGGTAACTTCATTATAAGTTTGTAGAATACCTTCCTGTTCTACACAATTTCTTCCAACATTCAGTTTGTCCAAATAAGACAACACTGCCTCCTCCTCTTCTCTGATAAGACTTTGATCTTTCAAATATTTCCTTGGCGTAACTTCTTCAACTAAGTTCTATGTGTCAGCTTTCCTTCTCTTCACTTCACAAATCTGAAATGCATTTGTTTCCTTTCCTTTTTCCATTTCCCATTGGTCTTCTAACCATGCTAAAATTCCTTCGAATATGATACAATAAGTTTTCACTAAAAGAAGACACAAGCATTTAGCCATACCTTTTAATTTCCTCCACCAATTGAAGTCTTGAAAATCCTTATGCATCTCCTTTTTTGTTTGTCTTGCCTCTGCCTCTTTCACCTTTTTATACATGGACTCAAATTCATTAGGCTGCATACCTGCAATTTTACATTCATAGAAATGATTAATCCCAAAAATATGAGATCCTCTTGTTTGTGAGGACGCTACCAGTACATTTGTCTCATTCTGATCTACATAGATCAGTTCTTCATTACTGTCATCACTGTCTCCTTCCCCAAGGAGAGATCCTTTCTCTGGTTCACAGATGTATTCTACTCCTTCATTCTCAACTGTTCGAAGTATTAATTTCTTAGCAAACAATTCTCTGATGATCATCTTTTTGTAGTTGGAGGCATGGTGCTAGTAGATAATGAAAGACTGATATGTCATGGATATGCATTACCAGGTGAAACATATGCACTCAAGGTAACAAATTATTCCCACAAGAGATTAGCTAATCTAACTATCAATCACAAGAAGAAGATAGCCACTGAGAAGATGGATTGTGCAATGCTTGAGAACAAGGGAAGCAAAGTGACCTCATTGGTCACTAGAAATTTTCATTGTGCAATGTCTGAGGGAGGATTGTGCAAAGATTGACAAGAAGGAAGAGGGATTGTTGACTAAAATTGTGCAATATGTAATTGTTGTTGGAGAGAGGCCTCCTACTACGTAGTTCACAGTGACAGAGTACAAGAGGGCCTCACTACTGGCTAGGATTACGGAATATGCAGCTAGGGCCCAAGAATTGTGCAGTGTGCAATTACATAGGGCAAGGGGGGAACTCTACTGGCTGAGATTGTACAATGTGAAGTTGAAGAGGGACAAAGGCTCCAAGGTATGCGCAATTTTCTACGACATAAGGAAACGATTGAGATCTACTAACTAAAAGGATAAAGGATGTGGATTAGCCCAAGATTCAACCAGCAAGTCATTCATATCAAGAAGGAAATATAAGGAGAGGAAAATTACATGCATGCATAAATACACCCAACAACAATCATTAATGGTATGCGAAAAGACAAGGAATATGAAGTAACACTAGAAAAGAAGTGTAATAGACTAAAATGATAGTTGTGGAAGCTAATAATAGTTGAAATGAAACTTATTATATGAAAATCAGGATAAAATGACAATTATGAAAGAAAAAGTGACAAAAGTGAAAGCAAAAGCAATAGTTCAAAAACTTACACAGAAAAGCATAGCAATTGAGACTAAAACCTCCTTGTTCTCATGAGAATGAGTAGAGATCCAAAGATAAGTGTGAGAATGAGCTCTAGGATGGATTTATTATATAGGTGAGCACTCATGAAGTTAGGGTTAGGGTTTTTGGGTGTGCATGCCTAAAATCAAGGAGATAAACTTAGCAAGTTGACACAAGTAAGGTAATCAGTTTGGAAACATGTGCCACACTGTCATCTAGAAGTGAGCATGACTATCATCGGGAAGTGTGCACCTCATATTTTCAAGGAATGCACAGTTTTCTTTCTTCGGTAATTGTACAATTCACTGGCTCAAGAGACTATGCAGTTCGTTGTCTCAGTGGATTGTGCATTTTAATTCAACAAGGAAGTGTGTAGTTTGCTTCCACAATTGATTGTGCAATTACATGTCTCAAGGGGTTACACAGTTCGCTTAGACAAGGGGTTGCATAGTTGACTGTCACACATGATTGTACAATCCCTCAAATCAAGGCATGCAATCAATGTCATCAAGGCATGTCTTAGCTTGTTTTCAAAAAATTGCTTTGTCTATCTTTAGAAGTTGTGCAGCTACTGCTAACAATGACTGACTATCATCTTGGAGTACCCAATATTTGTTTGAAGGAAATCATAGTTAAGATATCACAATCTTAGCATGAGAAAATGGGTGGTTGTGACACTTAATACTTTAAGACGAAAACTTGTGTAGTGCCCACCCTAGTTTCCTGACTCTAATATGACGTTATCTTGCATACTTTAGTCTATGAGTAACTCAGGCTGAGGATCCAGAAATGTGACTCTATTATCAACGAATGTGATGGTTATGTATGCTCTATATTAATATTATGATTACGATATAATTAATGGTTATGTATATTCTTTATTGATATCATGATGGTGATAGTAGTAAAGGATAGACATGTTTCTATTGATGTTATAATGATGATAGCCTTGATCTATATGTATGGTTCCATTAAGGTTATGATGATGCTAGCCATGATGGAGGTATCCCCTATGTTAGCTACTTACATTAGCTCTGGTTCACAATGAACGATGATGTGAATGGCCAGGTGATGGTAATTAATGCTATTATGACAATGACTAGCACTGAAAAACCTGGTTATTGATTATTATTGAGTATGGCAGGAAAACCACCAGAGGCACTCGCACATGACGAGTTGACGACACCTGGTTTGATGAAAATTTATATTATTTTGTCTTTGAAATTCTAATCGATTTTGAAACCTGCTATATATGGTTATCTATATTCTGATGATATGTTAATGGTTGCAGGCACAAATGAGTTGCTTGGCCGAATGACTCACATATGGGTGATGGGGTTGTACACGTGGATGGAACTACATGGGAGGGGTGGGACATAGTCCCTGATCTCACCCACTAGCACTCCCGCCGTGACTTGGGTTGGAAGGGTTGAAAAACCTTCGCCTTGAAGATCACGATGCCATGAGGGCAGGTCCCAAAGTTGGGTCTCTCATGAGGAACCTACTGGGCGGCGCCCATCAAGGCGGATTCCTTGATCCCCGGCACCATTAGTCTCACTATAGTAGGCAACATAAGAGATGATAGTGGTCTTTGACACTGTACGATATTTCCCCTCGTAATCACTGGATGCTTGAAGGGCAAGTGGTGTGGCACCCTTGGGATTTTAGGGAAATTCTTGAAGGGCACGACCAACTTGGCACCCTTGGCATCACAATTAAACTGTTAGGTGTGGCACCCTTGGAAATCCTAAGGAAGTTATTGGAGGGAACAACCAAACATGGCACCCTTGGAATCATTAAAAATAAATAATAATAAATAAATATAAGTAAGGAATGAAAACTAGGTAAAGTTACATC